>JANHAO010016464.1:0-14361 GCA_026873985.1 Saraca asoca
AAATCAAATTATAGTAAAAAAAAAAGTAATGAATATAAAATATGCGCTCTCGGGAATTTTATGATTACACCACTGTCAGATAAGTATGCAAGACTAAAGCAGATGTGATATGGGCATGTTTGCGTATGAATAGGACAATATTTTTGAAGTATTTGTGTTAAAAAAAAAAACTCTATTTTTTTTAACTTTAAATTACTTTTGTTGGTTGGTTAAAAAAAAAAGAGAGAGAGAATTACTGTTCTGTAGTAGATTGTAAACCTTTTCCATTTGCTTTAGGAAAATGGGAGAGAATTGGTTTAAAATTGATTTAAGCATTTGTTATTTAGAGCATTGGTAGATGATTAAGCAATTGCAATGTGTTGAATTTAGAAAGAAAACAGATTAGTTGAATAAAATGTGGAAGTAGTTGACAATTAATTTATTCAAGGCATTAATTACAATGAAGAGTAGATTACATAGTGTAAGAACTGCATAAAATGAATTGATCTTAGCCTTCTATATTCTATTAAAATTAATGGTCTAGATTGATAATGCTATTGCATCAATAGGAGATGAATTGGTGTACACAATAATTTCAAGCATTTTAAATATTTTCTTATGATTTCCTTATAAAGAGCAAATATCAATTCGCAAAGAGTAAGTAAATATGCAGTTCAAAAGTAGCAAGTGCTTTGCAAACAGCAAGTAAAAGAGTATGGAAATAAAGATGGGATAGAGAAGAAACAACCAAGTATATAGAGGTTCAATTGTTCAAAAGGAACGTCATTTGGGTATAATCTTCTCTCTCAAGGTCAATAGATCAATTGAGGTTATCTACTAACGCTTTGTTTATAACCTTTTTACAACCATATCATTTGATCTTCTAAAACTCAAGTAATATCCTATCTCATAATCCAAGGATTTTCTAGTCTCATACCAAGATAATAATTCCCTAGCCCTCAAGTATTATACAAGTGTTTCTCTCACTCAATCCCAAGCTAGTGAAGTACAAAAGATAAAAGACTTTTCTTTCTAAAACTCTTACTTAGAGTAGATATGCATATGAAGAACTATTTCTCTCGAGAATAGTATAAGAAGATTGGAGAAGAAGCTTGAAGCTCAAGATGCTTGTATATGTTGGTGTGCTTTCTTGAAGAGGAGAAAGTTTCTATTTATAGTTGAAACATTGGAGTAAAGAGCAATTAATCTAGTAACAATCCAACAAGTTTCTAGTTGTCAGTGGGCTATTACATGGCTGGCTAAGTTTTGTCCATTCACAAACAACAAAAGAGACAACTTTTGCTTGCTCTTTTTGGGCACAACTTACTTTTTCTAGTCACCAACAACTAGTCTAGTTGTAATGTTGCAAAATCGACCTGTATAACTACACGAAGCATGATAGAATAGTAGCAAATTCAAAAATATGGCTGTTACATATAGTTGTTGCATCGTTATGTCATTTTCATACTCACAAAGAGTAGTTTACTCTTTCTACCCAATTTTTAACTAAACTTGGAGAACAAGTTTTTTTTTTCCAAATATGAACACATGTTAAAAGCTTTAAGTTACCATTGTAAAATATGTATATATAAGTTATAGCATAATGGTAACACATTTAAAATGATTTACCATAAGATTAAATCAAAAAGACATATTCAAGTAGGACATTCAAACCAATAAAAAATATCATCATCAAAACTTATAAAAATTGAAAATATTATACCATAAGAGATTTTCACAATCTCCCTCTTTTTATGCTAACAAACCTACATAAGAAAGACAATTTAGAATACAAGACAAGGGACAAGAAACATTGAAGCTTAATAGTTTGAAAATTCTTCTTGTGCAGTCTTCCATGTTTTCGACTTGAATGTCTTTCCTTGTTCATGCCTTGTGTTGTCTTGTTGTTCTCCAAAACTTGTGTTTTCTCATATTTTCTCCCCATTGATATCATCAAAACACTTGAAAGGTTATTAGTAAAAAAAGGCACAAGTATATTTAATTAAGCAACATAAAAAACCAAATTGAGTTATTAACACAAGTAAACCAAACAATTTTAGGAATATATGGCAGCAAACACAGGAAACTATTTGTAGCATACACATAAATGGCAATTAACTATAATGTCATTAATTAAACAATCATAGCTTACAAAGATTGATCATCATAAAAAAACAATGAGCAAGAAGTTATTTAATGAATGCATTTTCAAAAGTAAAAGCTTAAGTACTACATGCAATGAATGCATATGTAAAAAAAATACACAAAATTCAAAATTAAAGACAAGACATGAAAAAAGGCCAAGTTATATAGTTAAGTTTAATGAAGAGGGGCTAGAGAATCCTTTATTTGTTGCATAATCAAATTAGGCATAGAGGCTAGTTGTTGTTACATTTCTTAAAACTCCATAGCTAGACTGTTCTTCTATCCAACTAAATTTTTCTTCAAGCTTAGGACTTCTATTTTCAACCACCATGCACGAGTTTTCAAAGGATTCACACTAAAAAAAAAAATAATTCACTGAAATGCTTTTTGTAGCGATTTCCAAAAACACTGCAGATGTATGAGTCGGGAAAGTTTTGGTGGTAGTTATGGTAAGCCGCTAGAATTGTCTACTTAGCAGCAATTGGTCGATTTTTAGTGGCGGTTTTTTTTTTTAAAATGACATTGACATCATTACACACTTAGCGACAATTGTATAAAGAATTAGCAGTGGTTAAGGAATTTTTTAAAAAAAAAAATAAGATTTTAGTGCATTTTTTATGAATTTGATAGTCATTGTTCGCAAAACTTAAAAACATATATTGTTTTAGTGGCAGTTATCTACACATTTGGTGACAATTTTTGCAAAAATTTTTAATAAGATTGTTTTTTATTGTGGTTTTTCATGAATTTAACAGTAATTTTTATGAATTTTTTAAAATATTATTTTTGATGATGGTTTTGCATGCATTTTGGCAATGATTTTTGCAAATTTTTTTTTTTAAAAAAAAGTTGTTCGCGGCAGTTATTTTACATGCATTTAACGGCAATTTTTTATTTCTTCTTCAATTTTTTTCTTTTTTGATGGCATTTTTTAAAAAAAATTATAACCATTGCTAAAGGCATATAAACCACTACATTTTTTTATTTTTATATTCTTTATTTTTTGGTTTAATTTTTTCCATACCTAGCTAGTAACATGTTACAAGAATAATTTATAATAAATTCATAGATTTTAATACAAAATAAATAAAAATGATTTTTTATATTAATAATAAGAATTTAAACATTTTCTTTGTCAAATATTAGAAATCTTGAGTTGGAACCTAATTAGGCAGTAATCCAAAAGTATATTAATCCAACAATATATGTTTTAAGTTCACTTCTATATTCTCAAAATCACAATGGCAATGATGCTTCATGACTAGCAGATGAAGAGTATCTTCCTTCTGTAATATGTCCACTTCTTGTATTTGGTAACTATAAAATAATAAAATTATATAATTTTTTTGAATTAATTTCAAAATAATGACTTGAGCATCATCCTATAAAAAGCATAAAGTTGAATTAATTCCATCAATAATTCATGAAATTGACAAGAACAAAGTAATGACTTAAAATTTCTATCAATAATTTAATTTAATTTACTATTATTTTTATTTTAAAAAAATTGAATAATTCAAAAGAAGTGTATAGAAACCTTTTCTCTTTGTTTATTCAATATTTTATTGCCTGAGAATGCCTTGCCTTTAGAACCACAAATATATAAATTTAGGCAAAATATTGATAATCTGATATTCCCTTTAGCTCTAACTTAGCCTTCATGAGCATGGCATATAGATTCTCGTGGAGGTGGATGGACTAGTCCCATGTGAGCCTGTCACAGATTATCAAATTCAATACACAATTCCACTCTAATGAGCCGTATAGACAATTTGTTGAAGAATAACACTGGAACAGCTATAGCAGCATAAAGAGGAGGGCCATTTGCTTTTGCAAACGTCTCCTTTTTTGTTGAAGGCATATCAGTGGATAGTCAGAGAAAGAGTTATGAGTGGCATGATTTTATGATAGTCCACATAAAAACCCACTTAGAGAAGCCTAAAAGAAAACCACCACTAAATCTATAAAGTAGAAGATTTGATAATCACTGTTTTGTCCTTGCCTTTTGGTCTTATGGGAGGTGCTGGTGAATAAAAGAAAAAGTAGGTCTTCTCAAAGGCTTCTCCTATTGGCACCTAGAAATCATTATAATCTCAAGAATAAGAAAATGGCTTGAAAATTCATAGCATTCTATAAATGTGAAGACCACAAATTCATAGCATTCACAGCAAATACAGCAGTAAACACCTCTTGTTTTTGTTGCAAGTGGCTGCTGTAAACACCTCTTGATCTTGTTGCAAGTGGCAGTGAAAAGAAACTGAGCAAGCTACAATTTTTTTGAATAATGCAGGTGACATATATAGCTGCAAATTAATTACTCTAAAAAATTGTTTTCCAACCATATATATAATTACCATCAACTCCACTGCAAACACTTGTGACAAATAATACGGGTGACATATATAGAATGTTGACAATTTTGGTCCAAATACAACTACATATATATTTATTTTGAACATATATTAGGATCATTTCCATCAAGTTGGTTAATTTTCTGGAAGAGCAAACAGAGCTTTTAAAAAATTATTCATAGTAGAACTCTGGTTGGATCATGAACATTTGCGATATTAAACAGTTACAAGCAACAAGCCTTGTCTAGTTGACTTTCAGCCAATTGTTTTGGTTAAATAAGCAGGCACGCCTACCCTTAATCTGCCGCAGCCAATTCAACCTTTTCAAGGTGAAGGTTTGTTATATTAAACATAGGTAATTTAGTTTAAGTTAATAATAATGGCCTCTATGGCCACCGTACAAAGAAACTGTCCCTATATTGCCTTGTCTACGGCTTAAATGCACATTGCTACAAGCATTGCAAGATTTGTGGTTAGGAGGACTCGTACCCAGCTGACCAAGGAATCTTCTAAAGCTTCAGCTATTGAACTTAGTCTTAACCATAAATCTTTAGTTAAGTTCATGCATGGTGAATATTTAAGCTAAAAAATCCCTCAATCTAAGCCAGAAGAACTATACTAAACTAATAATTAATGGGTAGACACTGTAGCATACATTTGCCATTGTAGAATTAGCACTACTCACTTCAAAATTAACCCATGAATCCTAATCATTAATAAAGACAACAAGTAGAATACTAAATATTGGTTCCCAGTATTCTAAAATGATAAGAAAAATAACAAGAAGAATAGAATTTTACTGGTGCAAGATAGGCTATCAAATTAACAATTTCTTAAGGAATTGTTTTAAACATTCTTTGAAAAACTGATGTCAATGCTCCTTCCATAGCCAGTCAACTTTAATGCTTAAAATCTAACTCTGACTCCAAACTTTAGACTCTCATTGCATTTGTGACTCACTATAGTTACTAGTGTCAAATGTTCTGCCACTGAAATGTCATGATGCTCTTCCAAACACATTTAAAGAGGATGATCCAAAGCTTGTTGATCCCAAAATTAGATAGGAATTAAGATTTTGCCCTTATTCCTTTAGAGGAATTTTATACTCTTTATTAATCTAAATGAATTTAACAACTATGTCAATTGAAATACAATTGTTAACTTTAATTTTCAAGTAAATGCACAGTAAAAGACTTTCTTGTATCAAATTATATGGTTAACAATTAGATTATTTATTGATTGAATTAGCAAAAAAACCAGATTGCAGAATTTGTGCATAAACAGAAATTATGCAACAATATAAAGATAGTAATGAAAAGAATTGAGACACAAATTTTTAAAGTGATTAAACTTGAATTGAAATCACAATTCAAGTCTACTCCACTAGATCAATCCTTAACCAGATGATTTGTTCTATTACTAACACAAGATTTAAATCGGACTCCTGCACACCAGTTTTGCAACAATAATTTTTACATGACTCTTGTGGACTTATGATACAAAAATTCTATATCTAATCTAACTATGATCAACCTTACAGCTAAGAAAAATTAAAAGAATTCAATGCATCTCTACCAATTGTAATCAACCTCACAATTCTAGAAGGATGCAAAGAAAAGATCAACCTCTTCCTTTGTATTCAGATTCCTAACCCTAGAAATCTAAGAAATAGCCAAGATAGAATTTAGAAATACAATACTATAAAATTAAGATGTAAATCTTAATTAGCTAAGCAGAAATCTCCTTCAGATTGCTCAAGAAATGATTGAATCATTCAATCCAGGTGAGGTAGTGAATATCAGGTGAAAGCTTTCTCAATTTCTATGTTTTCATTGTCATATATTATGAAAACAAAATGAGGTTTGGTCTATTTATAGTTGAGAAAAAAAACTGAGTTTCAGTCCTTGAATCGATTTATGAATCGATTCGTAATGATTATAACAAAGTTATAACTAAGTAATGGATTTATGAATCGATTAAAATCATGTGAAAATTCATCACCAAATCGTTTAATGAATTGATTCTTCGTGTTTTGAAAATAGATCTCGAATCAATTTAGAAAAGTTCCAAACTTTCAATAAGAAAAGTTATCATTGTAAATCAATTGGTGAATTGATTCAAGTTCATTTCACAAGTTTTTTAACATGAAACAATTCGTGAATCGATTCTCAATAGTCTTTATAAAAGTTTGACTTGTAAAAGAATATATAAGAGGCTTATTTGAAAAGTTTTGATTAAAAACTCATTTTAACTTATTTATTTTACTCTCAATGTAAATTATTTTAGAAAATATGATTAAGCAATTTGAATAATATTTCAGTTACAAAAGATTTTATGAAAGCAAATAAAATACTTAAAACTAATACAGATCTTTTGAGCAAACTTGATCAACTTTGAACCTGTAAAAATAATAACCACTTAAATATATAGTTAGATTGAAATATTAAACAAGATTGTTTTTCAACATCAAAACTGAATAGCGTAAGCTAACTAGGCTGACAATCTCCCTAGGCTAATAAAGCCCAATCCTTGTACCTATTCTAAGTGCTCTTTCCCAAATACTTTGGCAAAGGCATAATCTTATGACACAATTTGGGATTACAAAGAAGGGTCTTAGAACAAGGTTTCCTCAATTTACTCATGCAAAAGTAGAATAGACAATGATTAACTTGTTTGTGAATATATAATGCCTATAAAATAAAACTGAAAGCAAAAACTAACCCCTATATTTTTTGCTGCCTCATTAACATAAGTGCCATCCAATTTCTTATGAACATAAAACCATAGTTCTGCTTTTCCCATTAGATGACCTAACTCCTTAGCCTACATAAGAGTATCAATCAACTTAGATAACATATATCAATTATTAGGTATATGACACAAATACTTAAAATGACAATGTGTGGAAGAAAACCAATTGAGCAATTTTCCTAGTAAAGATTTTGGAACCAACTATGTGTGTAACCTATTGCTTCTAATGATTTAAAGCATTTTTTTTTTACACATCATCTACAACCAGAAGAAAACATTATTATTGATATATGCATGTACATTTTGATTAAAAAGTGTGTATCACATTAGACATTACCTTATACTTTTCCTCATTGTTCCTTCTCCTGACAAATGTCTTTCATTGATCTTGAAGAACCCCATCTGAAACCCTTTCATACATTTACTGTATACTCAAGGACGAATCACTAAACTCATGTCCTAACCTCCTCTTAAAGTATTTCCACTTTTTACCCAAGTTTTTAAGTGTCCAAGACCTTACAATAGAATCTACTAATCAAGGTGAAATCTTGACTTTAAAGAATAAAGAAAATAACTTTTGTTAGTGTATATAATGAGCATGATTCCAAATACAAAAAAAAAGCATAATAATTTTTAGTACCTTAATTTTATCATCAAATAATTCATTCTTCCAAGACTTAGGTACATTCCTCCAATTTGCATAAGTGATTGGGAGGTTAATAAGCTTGCTAACTAATTGTCCCAGAATCTATCCATGTATGTTGGCAGTATCTTTAGTTGGCAAATCATACTTATCAAAGGAGATAACTATCTTTTAATTCTTTAGTTCCCAAACATCCACTATCTTCATATTGACCACCTTTCAAGATCCATTAGGCTATGTTTTGTAAATAAATGTTTAACTAGTATAACTATATAAAACAAGTACTATCTATCAACAAGACATTTACCTATAACTATGACTTTCCAATGGCCACTGGGTGGTGGAAGATCTATTATTGGTTGTAGGGATGGTTCATCATCGATGTCATATACTAGGATGATGAAGGTTCTGATGCCACATATTAGGATGGTTGAGGATTCATTAATACTCATGCTCGGTTAGTGGCGAATTTGTTGATGTATACTAGCAAGGGTGCTTAGTAGTGTGATATGGTATAGACTCAAAATAAGTATGGGATGAAAGTTATAGCGAATTATGTGAAGCATTGCATGATTGGCTTCTATTTCTAAATCGATTTGTCTTTGGCACTGTTGTAAAAAATTGTACAACAAAAGCTAGAAACATAAAAAAGACAAGTAGATATATAACTCCAATAAGTAGAAAATTTTAATCTAAGTGTAACTAATTATTTATAACAAATTTTGAAACAAATGAACAAAATAAACAAATGCAATGCCTATTCTTACATAATTATAATTCTAGCTATTTTGTTCTTCATTAGCCATATTATTATCTGGATCCATCAAAACCATGGCCTCATCATCTATAACTTTTCTTGCAAGGCTTATGGTTTCAACATTATCAAAGAAGAACAATTGAAAGTCTTGTAATATGTGTGGCTCAATCTCATGAAATGTTTCTTAAACTTCCTAACCCATGTTATAGAAGTCCTTTGGTTTTAAATGGACAACAATACTCCAATCTTGATCTACTTCATCATCCAGATAGTATACCATTTGTGCTTGTGAAGCTAATATTTATGGATCATGCTCTTCAAGCTCACTAGTATGGATAAGTCGAGAAAGTTGATAGAAGTAAATTGTAATGGATCTTTTCTTATACCCCTTTTGGTATTAACCCATTTATATTTGAATAAGACAATAGTAAATTGGCCATGATAGTTTAACACAATAATATTAACCAATTTTCCATAGCACCTTAACTTTGCAATTGTAAAAATTCCACCAATTTGAGTTTTCAATCATTTTTCTCAATCAACTGTGTGAAACTTGAAGCCATTAATGTTGTAAGCATTAAACTTCTTAAACCTCTTGACTTGTCGAAGAGGTCTTTAAGCCAAAAATGTTAAATCTTCAAACACCTCTGCTAGAATATCAACATTTATGATTTATAAAGGTTATTTATTGTAAAATATTATTTAAACACATTAAAATTGAAAAATTATAAACCAATAAAGGCATTTAAACTTACGCAATGAGCAAACCATTCAACAACTTCCTTACTAATAGATTTTGTTATCTCTACCTTTGATCAAGTTCGACTCTTGAGTCATTTCTTTATTTGAGTCCTCAATTCCTCAATGAATAGGTCAGTTATAGTACAATTGAATAACACATATCTATATGCTTGTGTTAACTGCAATTGTGTTGGCATAAAAGTTAAGACCTTACTAATTAGTTGACTTATCTTTGGAATATAGATGACTTTGGATAAAAGTCACATTGATTAGAGTTGTCATCAACGCATCCAACCCGATTGAATCTTGTCTCAATTCCATCCAAATACCTCGAATATAAAGTAAGACATTTCTCAGCTAAGTAACATTCGACTATGGAACCTTCTGATTGAGCCCTATTATTCACATAAAATTTTAAATGTCCTAAGTGTCTATTAGGTATAAGTAAAACATACAAATATGATTAGCTAAGCATTTAATTTCTAGTATTGCTATTGTTACTAAAAATAAATCAAATAAATGTACCTTTCAATAGGATACATCCATTGATAATGTACAAGTCCTCCATGTTTTGCTTCTTCATCTAAATGAACAGTCAAATAAACCATTACAATGAAGAATGATAGAAGAAATAACATCTCCATGTGGCAAAGTGTAAGTACAATTCTTTCTTGAAGCTTGTCAAGCTTAATTGAATTCAACGATTTTCCACAAAGTTGTCTAAATAATGTACATAGCTCAATCAAAATTGCATTTACTTTCTCTTATAACAAATTACGCAATGCCAATGGTAGTAATTATTCTATAAGAATATGTGAATCATGACTTTTCAATTCAAAGAGCTTATAATGTCTTAAATCAATACATTATGAAATATCTGTCAAGTACATTCACATTTTTCAATCTATGGAGAAATACATCCTTTTAGGCAATTGTCAGTACAAAAAGTGCTCGAAAGTACTTCCAATTTTCACTAGCCAATAGATATCACCTTACATTCATTGTCTGTAGGTTTTATGAATATTAAAATGGTCTTTTATCTTCCTTTGTTTATTGAGCAAAGTATAAATCACATTGTCACACATATTTTTCTCAATATGTATAACATCAAGATTGTGATGTAACAAATTAAATTCCTAATATGGAAGTTGAAAAAATATACTCTTCTTCTTCCACTACTATGTTTCACTTTCATCTACCAATGTATCCTGGGATCTTTTGCTCCCTTTTTCATATTGAGCACCTTTCCAAAGATGACATTAATATTTTCTAACTGTTCCAAAATTTCATAACCAAAAAATATTTTTGGTAGGCCTTTCAACTCAATGTTTTCATTGAATTGAGACTTATTAGATCTAAACCTATGAGATGCATCTAAAAAATGACAATCACACATAAAGAATCACTTCTTACTATGAGGAAGATGTTGAGGCCCAAAGTGAAAGTTGCAAACTAGATAAGCTAAGCTAGTATGAATGTTCCACCTAAACAAGTTTTCAGTTCTAAGAAAGTCACTAATTGTCCACACTAGAGTTGCATGTATTTTGAACATTTTATTTATTGATGCATCATATGTTTCCACACCATCATCCCATAACTCTTGCAATTTTTGGATAAGAGGTCGGAAGTGAACATCTATGTCATTCCCAAGTATTCACTTTTTTAGAATAATCATTGAAAGAATAAAGGAGGTCTGCTTCGTACACATCCAAGGAAGCAAGTTGTAAAAGATTAAAACTATTGGCCATATGTTATAATTAGTGCTTAAATTTCCATAAAGGTTGAAACCATCACTAGCTATGCTAAGTCACACATTCCGAGGATCTAAAAAAAATTCTAGATATGATGAATCAAACATCTTCCATGCTTTAAAATCTTTTGGATGTCTCATTAAATCATCATTGTTACTCTCCACAACATACAGCATACCACTTCATGTGCTCTGTAGTTTTAAATATCGTAAATGATCTTTACAAACATGGTTTGAGTGGAAAATAATATAATAATTTTACAGGAGTTTTCTTTCCCTTCTCTCTACTATTGAGTGCACCCCTTCCATTGTCATTGCTCTTTGGTTTCCATCTAAAGGTATGACATCTCTTACATTCTTCTCTATCTACATCCTCTCCCTAATAAAGCATGCAATCATTTAGACATGTATGTATCTTTGTGTAATAATTATGTTAGTCTAATAGAAAATTTCAAGGATCTTTGTACTAGTAAATACATCATGCAGCAACTTTAATATCATGGATATTACTTTATTAGTAATCCTACGTAAGTACTTGATATGATAGAGTTTGACTAGAAAAGAGAATTTTGAATACTTAAAGCACCATTCATATAATTCTTGATTTTTATCTCTAAGTAACTCATATAATTCTCCAGTTTGTTCCCTTGGATCACTATTTAGATTTAACACCTCATATTTGGCAACTGGTTCTAGTGGTGTCTCAGATTCATAAAAATGGTGTCTAGAGATCCCAAAAGCATCATTTATCATGTTATGAATTGAATTCTAGGTGGACTGTGATGTAAATGGTTCACTAGCATGATACCCACTATTTGAAGCATTTACAACACTTGATTCCCAATTTCAAATCCACTTTTTATATTCAGTAGGAAATTATTTCAATATTTAGTGTTCATTAACTTCATTTCTAGTCAACAATTGTCTAAATCTACAATTAGGACAAAAACATTTTATTCTCCTGAGCACCCTTCGTACAATTCTTGATTTCCATCTCTATTTAACTCATAAAATTCTTTAGTTTATTCACTTGGACCATCATTTAGATTTAATTCCTCATCTTTGGCAATTGGTTCTAATGATGTCTCAAGTTCATACAAATGGTGTCTAGAGACCCCAAAAGTACCATTTATCATGTTTTGAATTGAAATTTTGGTGGACTATGTTGTAGATGGTTCATTGGCATGATACCTACTATTTGAAGCATCTATAACACTTCATTCTCCAGATCAAATCCATTTTTTTTGTATCTAACAAGAAATTGTTTTAGTATCAAGTGTTCATAAACTTTATTTTTAGTCAACCATTGTCTAAATCTACATTCAAGATAGGGATATTGTATTCTCCCTTCTACAGATCAATTTGCTATTACAAAATTCAAAAATTCCTCTAAGTCTCTAACATATTGAGTTATGTTTCGAGGCAAAATAATCTAATATTTGTCCATCACCATAGCTAGTAGCACTACCGATCTAAAAATGAAAACTTGGCATCACAAATTGTTTAATTAGTAATGGAAGAGTTCTGTTACTTGTACTCTATAATACTTACTCTCAATTTCACATCCCCTCAAGAAGAGACCCATGAGACAGTGAATCCCAATTGCTTTGTGAAGAGATCTGAAAGTGAGAGTAAATATTAAAGAATGTGAATAGATTTATTATAAATTAAAATTATTATTATGAACTAATTTTATTAGGAAAATAACATGGCTTCTCTGCTATTTAATTCTGTCTTTTAACTTTCAAACTTGACATAATGTTATATCTTTTCATAATAAGTTTCATTTTTTCAAATAAAAGAATCCAGCATGACATATCTAAAAATAGGACATGATTCTCAATCTTATTTTTCATGGAGAAGAATTTATTTTACCTAATCTACTCACCACCCGTAACTTTACATTTGTGGTCTTTGAAGCATGAAAAGTGAGAAATTTTATTCAGGGTGCTCGAAGTTCTGTTGGACAGAAAACTTTAATAAGTCAACACATACAGAATTAAAGTTATAGACCTGTTTCAATCTGCATAAGATCCAAAGGCATCGGGGCCTAATATTTGACAAAATAATTTTTGTATTCTAATTAATTTTGTTTTACATATCAAAAAATTTTAACGATACCGCACAAACAAACTGGAAACTCAGACCTTTAATTGTGAGAGACTTCTTTCAACTCTTTTTCCACTTACTGCCAATTCGCCTGGTAATGTCTCTTTACTGCAAAAGACTCAATTAATTACAAATTCAAAGGCAATATTAGTCACCATATATAAACTTTCTGTTCCGATGAAGTTTGTGACAGAATAAGTTGATATTGTGAGGAATATGAAAACAAACAATAAAGTTTGTGACAGAGTAATTTTAAAGGATTCAATGAAGGAAAAACTAAAATATTTTGATTGAATTTGGTGCTCCAAAATCTAATATCAAAATCTTAGATATCCTTAACAATTTGGTCCTAAATAAGAAATAATTGTTTTCATTGATGTATGCTACCAGAAGAGACAAGCTTAGTAGATGTATATGCTGACTAATTAATATACTATTATGTTACAATTCCTTTTATTTTTTCACCCCTTTTTGTTACACAAAGAGTACACGTATGAAAAATTTTGCAAAACAAAAATATGGGATGATTTGAAATGAAAAAAATAAAAAAAAAGAACTTAATACACAAGTCTTCTTTCATAAATTGATCTACGAGAGGTTAACATCACCTTACGTAAGGTCTATCATTGTCTTTTTTCTTCTTAGTGGGTTGATAGACAAGGCAAAAAATTGTATATCTAAGGTAACTTGTGTTAAACAAACTCTGCTTTTTTGTTTATATCGAAAAGTAATGAATGTAAAATAAATTTAATTTGTTTATATTAAAGCAGATCTACAACTTCAATCTGCATAAGATCCGAAGGCATCAAGGCCTAATATTTGACAAAGTAATTTTTATACTCTGCTTAATTTTGTTTTTCATATCAGAAAATTTTAACAATACCATACAAACAGACCGGAAACTCAGACCTTTAACTGTGTGAGAGACCTCTTACTGCTCTTTTCCTGTTTACTGCCAATTGGCCTGGTAATGTCTCTTAACTGCAAAAGACTCAAATAATTACAAATTCAAAGACAATATCAGTCACCATATATAAACTTTTTTGTCCCATTTGTTTAGACTTGTTTGTACAACAGGTTAAAGTTGATACCACCTCAGTTTGCTCTTAAAGAAAGGCATACATGTTAGGGATAT
>JANHAO010016465.1:0-14362 GCA_026873985.1 Saraca asoca
TATGGGAGTTTGCTTAGCCAAAGGGGAGAAGAAAATTTTTGAAATCTCAGCCCTTTGCTGCCCCTTAAGCCAAGCAAACCTAACAAAAATAAAAATGTAAGGATCAAAATTATATACTTTTCTACTCGTACTAGATAAATAATCAAAACTAAAAAGACACAAATACGCCTAAAAAGGGAAAAATTTAGAAAAATAATGTACAAGTATATTTACTCCCAAATTTGCTTCGCAAGGCCTCCTCTTCATGCTGATTTTTAGGCTAAGTTTCGTCTAAAACCAAGTTACCTATCAAACTGATTTACAAGGCTGACTAATGGCATTTTCCCCCACTTCAAATGTCAATATCCTCATTAATGCCTCAATCTAACATAACTTCCATGAAGGTTTCTCCTTTTAAGTGCTAGCTTCTCAAATCTTCATGGGTGTATTCAGCTTGTTCCATTCAAACTTCTTCTTTGACCGCTTTGCTTGTCTCTTTGAGCTAACATCATTCAAGAAGCTTTGATGAATAACACCCTCAACCTAGCATAGCTTTCAGAATTGTCTTCAATCTGCTGCTCCTCAGCTCCTCCCTAAACTTTCTCTTGGATTTGTCTCCTTGAACTCACACCATTGCAAATTTGCTTCTCTCACAACCTTTGGGTAGTTGCCTTCGTAACTTTAGTGTCTTAGTCCTTTACTGCCTCTACAGACTTTGTATTCTATCTCTGTAGATTTAATTTCATTGTTCCAACATAAAACTCACGTGTCACTATCTCACAGCTTTCTTGGCTCTGTCACCTCTACAACTTCACCTATCCCATGCCTCTGCCACATTCAGGTTGGTACCTTTGTAACTTGTGCTTGCCTCACTACATGTGCAGCTTGCAACACACTGTCCCCTCATAACTCTTGATTCAATTCACTACTTTTATAACTCTCGATTCAACTTACTACCTTTATAGCAATCGATTTGACTCATAAGGTCTATCTGTTTTTGACAAGTGGATTCTACCCGAATTATAGCGTATTTGATATACTCTTTTTAGCACAATCAAGCCACATTTGGATAGATAATCAGGGTATTAAGGATTTTGTCACCCAAACAACCAAAATCCCATGCATGACATGTTTGCAAGCAAACATGAGTGTGTAGTCGAAGCATTAGTGCATATCGGGTCTCAAAGGACGTATCACATAAGAAGCCTCTAATGCATATAGAAAATGAACTTTTAAAAAATAAGGAGAGGAACAACTTCATTTTATTAATATATATCTCATTACATAATTTTGAGTATGTAGGGAGAGTGTCTCTAAACTTCACACTCTGATCCCTATCTTGAGTCACAGTACCCACCTGGTCACTATACACCCCCTTAGAGCATTTTAAACAAAAATCCTATTGACAAGAGTAGACATACTTTTTTTCAGTTAACATAAGGACTTTTGTCTTAACTCTTAAAGGTTCTAATGTTCCATTTTGTACGATGAAAATAAAAATGCAAGGATCATAATCATGTACTTTTCTACTCATACTAGATAAATAATTAATGCTAAAAAAATACAAATACCCTAAAACAAGAAAATTGAGAAAAACAATCTACAATTGCATTTACTCCCAAATTTGCTCCACAATGTCTCATCTTCATGTTTGATTTTTACGCTAAGTTTCATCCAAAACGGAATATGTTTGTCTGTTAGATTGGTTCACAAGGCCAACTTATGACATATTAGCATGCTAATATGAAAGAAATGCTACAAATGGGCCTTAAAGTCCAGAGTTTTGGACATCATCACATCAGTGGGCTTCGTGCTATCTCAAATCGAAAAGATAAAAATAGAAATCCAGTAAACAATCCAAATCACTTTTCGGTTATAGAGCATGTTGATATATATATTGAATTTCAAGTCCCTTTTTAAGTCGTTTTTCAAATCTGATTTTGATTTTGATTGGGAGCAAATACACTTGTAGATTATTTTTTTTCAAATTTTTTCCCTTTTTAGGAGTATTTATATCTTTTTAGCATTGATCGTTTGTTCAATATGTGTAGGAAAAGCATATGGTTGCAATCTTTACATTTTTATTTTCGCATCCATATGAGATGACTCATTAAAACCCTTAGAAGCTAAAAAAAAGTCCTTATGTTAGCAAGAAAAAAGTATGTCTACTTTTGTCATTAGGACTTTTGCTTAAAATGCTCTTTAAGGGAGGTGTATTTGATGACTAAGTGGACACTGTGACTCGAGTTAGGGACTAAGGTATGAAGCCTAGAGATACTCCTCTTGTACACTCAAAACTATATAATGAGGTATATATTAATAAAATAGAGTTGTCATTCTCCTTATTTTTGAAAAGCCCCTTCTCGATATGCACTAGATGTTTCTTGTATGATATATTCTTTGAAACTTGATATATACTAATACTTTGACTACATGTTCATATTTGCTTACAGATGTGTTACGTATGAGATTTTGATTGTATAAATGATAAAATCTTCAATATTCTGATTATCTATCCAAATGTGATTTAAATTGATTAGAAAGTTAATATGTTAGTCAAGAGTTGACATTATACACTGCATAATTTCATCTGCATGATTTTAACTAGAGAACAATCAGCCCATGAGATTTGGGCATCCCAATACCAGGGAGATGGTACACATGGGCCTTAAAGTCTGGAGTTTTGGTCATCGTCACATAAGTGGGCTTCAGGCTATCTTAGACCGAAAGGACAAAAATAGAAACCCAATAAACAGTCCAAATCACTTGTCCGTTATAGAGCACGTTGATTGATTTTGAATTTCAAGTCCATTTTTAAGTTTTTTCAAACATTTTCCAGCTGGGACCAAGGAAGGGTCGGTCTCTTAACTCGTAAGACCTTATTCTTTCCGTTGTCCAGACGACAAGCCAGACCCGAATCAGAAAATCTGCAGCCTTTGGCTGTAGGCACTGGCAGCATAAGCATCGTCTTCCCCGTGATATCCGTATTAGAGAAAAACTTTATAAGAAGAAACAAATATGAACTCATCTTCTGATCAAACTCGCTCAATCTCTACCCCATCGGAATCCCATCCACAGCCCAAGGACTCTCCCACATCCGATTTTGCTTCATATCCTAATCTCCACCACAATGATGTTGCTCCTCCTCAGGATAACTGGACATCCGTTTACATGATCCAAAGCGCCACCCAACAGCCCGTCGATACTCCGCCCAGCACCCAAGCACGCGCCCCGATTTACGGGGGCGCTGCCACTAACATGCCCAATGATTCCAATCCCTATGTATCTCCGGCTCCGGTGACTCCTGCCAAGAGTCAGTATTTGTATTGGTGGTTAACTGTATGTAATCGCTGGTTTGCTAGTTCGAATTTGACATTCAAAGTTTGTGTTTTGTTGCAGATACTTTAGATTCAGTGAAAGACGTTCTAGGGAGATGGGGAAAGAAAGCAGCTGAAGCTACAAAGAAGGCTGAGGATCTAGCTGGAAATATGTGGCAGCACTGTATGTAATTTTTCCTTTTGTATAAATTTGTCCCCTTTGTTAAGGAACTGTGCGTAGTTATTCATCATTATTATATCATTTCTACTGCTGACATATCTTAGATACTATGTTTCTTTGTTCAAGTTTTAGTTTGCATCATTGCTGCGACAATGAGTACTATAGGCCTTAAATGATAGTGCCTGCTGTCATCTTTGTCAGGATAAAAAAAATGTGACAGTCAAAAGAGAACGAAGTGATGGCGTTTAGATATGTTCCTTGTTCTAGGAAATTGATTGTCATATGGATTTCTCAGCAATTATTTGTCCTCTTTGACATGGAGTCGTAAATTCACCATAATAGTGATATAATTGACATTGCTGAATTTAATCTCTATTGCACTTTCTCATAGATTTGGAGATTGTTTGGTTGGCACAGGAAATAAGTTTCCGCAGTCCTGCAGGAAGTTGAACTTCCTAGGAAATAAATTCTTTGTGAACTTCCCAAAAAATGTTCAAAGTTATTTGGTTGATTATGGGAATTAAAAGTTCCCTGCAAGAAGTTGTTTTTACCTATGGGGAAGGGAGGTAAGCAGTTTCCTTATTTCATGGGAAGTAGGAAGTCCTACTTCTTCCATTTTGCCAATTAGTGGTCAACCAAACAACACACTCATTTACTATCTCCCATGTTACCTTCTGTCAATCAAACGATCTCTCTTGGACTAGTACTGACAATTAGCCCTTTAAAAGACATTGCTGAGTCTGCAGAATTGGCATCACCAAAAATTGATAGTTTTAGGTTCATTTTGATTTCAGCATTTCATTGGCAACCCTTATTTGTATGTTGATTTATTTTTTTAAACAGTGAAAACTGGTCCTAGTTTTGCTGAAGCTGCTGTTGGGAGGATTGCTCAGAGCACAAAAGTTATTGCAGAAGGTGGCTATGAGAAGATCTTTAGACAAACTTTTGAGACTGTTCCAGAGGAACAACTCTTGGAAACATATGCGTGTTACCTTTCTACTTCGGCCGGACCTGTAATGGGAGTTTTATATTTGTCAACAGCCAAGCTGGCATTTTGTAGTGACAATCCACTTTCTTACAAAGTGGGTGATCAGACTCAATGGAGCTATTATAAGGTATGTTGAATGTTGCATGATTGGTATTCTTCTCTAATATACACTGTATCTATCATACTTTTTCCAAGTCAACTAATTGATTTGATGACATGGTGCCATGATCTGTGCATAAGTTCACTTTTGATTATTCCCAAATGTAGATCTGTATGAATGTCTTGTTACATTGAAATAAGTAGGGAAAAAAAACAAAGTCATTGAAATCCCCTAATTATTTGTAATTTTAGATAACAATGCAATTCAAGAAGACACATTCATTAGGTGGTCATATAATGTAATCCTTTGCATTGAAGTTTTATAGTTAATGAATAGTTTAGTTGGAAACTTGAAGTGTTTCGTATTGTGTGCATGGTTGTTCTGTTTGCTACTTGTTCTCTCTATTTATAACCTCACATTTCGATATTTGTAATAATTATAGGAATGCTTTTTGTTGTGATGCATAAATAGGTAGTCATTCCATTACATCAGCTGAGAGCAGTGAATCCATCAACAAGCAAAGACAATCCATCTGAGAAATATATACAGATTATTTCTGTTGACAACCATGAATTTTGGTTCATGGGGTTTCTGCATTACGATGATGCTGTTCAATATATTAGGCGAGCATTGCAACCTCACTCTTTAACATAGGTAGTCATCACAGAAGACCTGAAGAGGTGGACCTGTCAAAATGTTTATGGAAAGTTATAAGCTGTTCTAGATGGTATTTGAAGTCCATTATTCATCGTACAGTGTCTATGATATTTGAAGTCCAGTGCTTGTAATAAGATGTAGCTTACATATTACTTTATAAATTTTACTGTCTCAAAGTGAAAACCAATTCATTTATTTTGGTTAGTTGAATGAAAAATTATAGTGGGCCTGGTGAATTTATTTCTCATCTCATCAAATTTTATTTTGTTCATCGCCTCGTTTTCTGGTTCTCCAAGAACAACGTTCATCTGTACTTAGCCTAGGTTGTAACCATGCTGTGATTCCTTTTGGGGCTCAAGATAATCATTTAATCATTGAGTCCAACACTGAGATATGAAGAGATTATTATATGCATTCCAAATACTATATACGAGTCAATTTGACAAATGTAGCAATTAATCAATATTTAAATGCAACTACATCTGTCAACTTGTGATTGATTTCATGTTGTACATTGCTTGCCTTTGAGAATTTCTCATGAATTATGCAATGCTTCAACTTTGTAATTTGAATTCAGTTTTCCCTTTTTTCCCCCTTTCTTTCTTTGCCTTCTTTTGTGAGATTGTGTTTTTTGTAAACTATTCAAATTGTAAAAGCCGGTGTCGTTGTAAAGATGAGTGTCAAGTTTTACAAATGTGAGTAAGATTCTTCAACACTAAGTTGTTTAATAGATTTTGTCACAAGATAAGCCGGAAACCTTGCTAGCTGTATCCTGCAGGGAGACAGTCTATGGTAGGGTTTTTGTCAATTCCACCACAAACGCTTTCAGGAAAATGGGTCATAGTGGGGCCCACATGGTTTTGGGATGGAAACTGGCCCATAAGGGGGATGTACTTAATGGTCCTGACATTGGTGGCCCAACTACACCTGACGGTTGATCAGATTGCGATAAGATAAGGCCCATCTTCTGTGCAATAGATGATTAACATTTCGAATCAAGTAGGACCCATCATGGCCCATTCCCTGAACTGTTTACTCATCAATTCAGCGGTAGGCCTGTCTGCATAACAACTCTCACAATCAATTCATTTAAACAAAGGAAGGCAGCAACCAACTTCACAATCTTGCATAAGATTCAAAGTTTTATTACTGATTTAATTCATGGATTCGCATAATAAATTAATTAGGTTTTGATTATTTGCACCCTTCTCTTTTCATTAAATAATTTACAGAACTTAATTTGGTAATATAAATTACAAAATCCTGTGTTACTATCATAATATAATATATATTCCTTAACGATGAAGTAGCGAAATATTAGTGTTATATATAGAACAACTAATTGTATTTTTGGCATCAAGAGATTCATATACAATGTGCTTACTCTATCTACAAAAGTGGTTTCTGGTCAGCTTTTCTACAAATTAACAGAATGCGCTACATCTGGCACTTTGAAACACAAGATGCATCTACTTGTTTCAGCCAAACATCAATCATAATACATCCCATTTATCACATTTTTTTGGTAACTATTTACCTAATTGCTTTCATTTTTATAATACATTAAACCCGTTTCATTAGATACAGTTTTGACATTAATGGCAATGAATTAGTCTTCCAATTGAGGTTAAATAAAGGGTTTTACAAGGAAGCAAGCAGCTAATACTATATTGTTGCAAGCAGTAATCTCCAGTGAATTAGATAAAATGAAGATCAAATATATTCTTGTCTTTGGCGAGGGAGATGGAAACATCAATTGGGTTAAATTAACTACGTTATTAATTTTCTTGGGCTAATTAATCCTCGTCGTACGTATCAATGTATATAACGTGCATGAAAAAGCAAAATAATAGGACCACCACTTACATAAAGTTTGCAAACGTAACCTGACAAGTTCAGATTCATCAAATTAATCTTCTAAGGTACGATACTCGATATATGTGGGAAAAGGAAAGGGGTGCTATTAAGTTTGAGTGTTGTTGCACATGTTAATTCATCATAATACATCAAAAATTCATCGTATATCTTTTAGAATGAGGTCGTAAAGGGTACCTCTGTAAATCTTCAATTGGAATCAAACTAAAAACAATAGTGGTTTTTAGGAGAAGACGATTTATATTATTTCTCTTATGGAAATTTTATCATGCATGAGTAGTGCAGTAAGTCATAAAGCAAGTAAAATAAAAGTGGAAAAAAAGAACTTTAAGATTCACCGTTCTTGTTGGATTGATGCTAAAAAGATAATTGGAATTAATGGAGAAAGCTGAGAACTTCAAGTGATAATTATGAAATTAAGACTATCCACGTTCAAGCATCTTACAAGAATTTCTTAAATTTTATTTATTAATTTTTTATTAAATCACACACTGTCACATCATTTTATAATTCTTTAAGCAACTCAAACAACTTTATCTCACAATGGTGCAACTCTATCAAATTTTTTAAATGTACCCCATAATTTATCTCTTTTTTTAACTTATACTCACTTTTTTCTTAAGATGCAATTATTTAACAAGTAATTGTAATACTGACATGTATTTTTACAGTTACTTCATAGTGAATAAGCAACTTTAAAGAGAGTTACTTAGATTAAGCTTTTCCTTAAAGCTTCCTCCGCTGCAGCTAGTCTAAATGAACACCAGAACTTAGATGTAATTAAGTGGTAATTGTGAGTGAGTTTGTCTGGTAAGGAAGGAGAAGAAGAAAGAAAGAAACAAAGAGACAAGTGTAGTAGGTTTGGCAGAATTATGGTGGTGAACACAGTGGTTCGTGATAATCAGAAAAAGTCTGCAGCATCTGCAATAACTGTGTGATCTGTAAAATTGCAGCAGGCAAACAGTGTACGAGTTTGCCGCGTGAATACCCACTCATTCGTACTTAACCTAGCTAGCTTCTCTTCTTCCTCTTCTCTCCTTTCAGATTAACCACCAATCAATCGTCATCATATGACATTTTTCTTTTTCTTTTTCCACATGCATGAACCCAGAAAATAAAAATTATAATAACAGCGACCCAACATAGAAAGCAGTAGGCAATTAACTGGAAACCTATGTAGAACAAAAGAATTGAATGAGTCTGTGTTATCTTGAACGTGAAATTAATAAAGATGTTGATATTATTTGAAATGGTTGAGAAATTAATATGTGAGAGTGAAGCGGTGAGAAGAGAATTAAGGAGGAAAAGCAGGAAAAGATGACAGATGTGAATAATTTCAAACAGCTTTGCATTTGCATGCCATACACGTTGAATTCAATCCTCATTTTGCATTTATATTCTCTGATCTCATCTCCTTCCTGGCTAATTTCACCATCATCACATGATACCACAGCATCCATCTATACTTACAAAGAACTTCATCCAAACTTCAATTCACATTCTTTACTTTTTCTGAATCGAAGATTCCAAATCATTGTAATTAACTTCGTGTTTACCATTAATCCATAGTTATTGCTGATTGCTCAAGATTACACAATTTATATTTCAAACCCATAAAATGAATTAGCTTAAATAAGGACAGATTAAATCAGTAAAACCCTAGCCGGATCTCCATTAAAATTCACACTACCATATTTTTTTCAAAATATATATATTTTTTTTGCGCTCTCTCTTCTCAGATTTAAACCCAGTAGCTAGTAATGCTAGGTTTAGAGAGAATGAGACCAAAAATGCCCAACCATGACCTTGACTTACAATTAAATTGGAAAAAAAAAATGAAATTAGGGTTTCTTACCAAGAGTGTGCTTGTTATTGTGCATCCAAACCTTAAGTACTTGTCTCTTCACACAAGTCTCCGCACAAAACTGCTCTACAGCAGCTTCATCATGCTTCTGAATCCTCCACCCTAGCCTTTCTGCAAATGCCAGCATCTTCTCCCTCTGCTCCTGTGTGAACTTTGTCCTGAACCTTTTCTTTGTTCCGCTGCCACTCCCTCCTCCACCAACGCCGCCGCCGCCGCTGCTACTCGGATTTGACATGTCTTCATCTTCCCTACTAAGTCCCCCTCCTGATGCTGCAGCAGGAAGAGCCAAAGGCCTGTGCTGCGCTAGTGGTGGAGTTGCCAGGTGGTGGTGGATATACCCGGCGGTTGGTGGCGGCGGCGCACGGTAGTAAGGGGAGAATTGGTGGAGGTACTGGTGGTGCGGCTGCGGTGGCTGCTGGTGGTGGTGGTAAGAGCTCATTTCTCCCTCGATCTCTTTGCGGTGAAAGTTGCGGTGACAGTTACAGGCGGCGCATTTTAGCGCGTCGAGTGTGCCCTCCTCCCCCGCCGCCATGAACTCCCCACAACCGTCGACGGCGTGGCCACCGATGTTGACTGCGTGGTTCTTCTGGCATTCTCTGTACCTAACTGACCCTGTGGGCCCGCCTTTCCTGTTAGGTGTGATGGTAGATGCAGCACCCTCAGCTCCGACGGTGGCACCCATTTTAGACCTCCCGGAGTTTCCGAGCGAGTCATAACCAGGCGGCTCCACCGGGATCCCCATTTCTTCCTCATGGTCTTCTTCAAATTCCATATCTCTTCACCTCTATGACTCTAAGTTTATAATTTTCTAATTATCTTTTCTTTTTTTAATTGGAATTTTCTTATGGAGTTGAAGATAGGAGAAGATCTACAAGCAAGACCATCAAGCTGAGCCAAGGTGATAAAATAGAAAGAAAGCAAATTCACGGAAGGGATAATAACCTAAAGTTTGCATATATATTTATAATAAAACAAGGATGAAGCATATGTTAATAATAAAAAGTAGTTGTAACAACAGTAATGATAGAAAAGAAAATATGATAGGAATTTGTTTGAACTAAGAGAAGAAGATAAGAGGGGATGAGGATGTGGTCATCAATTCCCTGTCTGCACAAATATGTGTCTTACTCTCGAAAGCCTCTCAAATACTTTCCATTTCATCTCTGTATATTATGTTATATGCTCACACCTTTACCTTTAGCCTTATCTCTCTCTTTTCAAACCTAACTTATTTTTACACTCTTAATTTCTCTCACCTTTAAAAAAAAAAATAAGTAATCTTTGCCTTATTTTCATAAAATTTTAAATCTCTTACTCTAACTTATGATTTTTGTTTATCATCGTAAGAGTTAGAAAGATGCTTTTGTCCTAGATAATGCCATATAAGATGTCACTCAATATTGAGACAAAATAAATATATTACAAATTTTATGTTTTATATTTAAATTGTAAATGAATTTTTTATTTTCAGTGTCCTTAATAATTCTATAGCATTAGAAACAATTTGAGATTTGTATTACTAGCATAAAATAGAGGAGGGCAGAAATGGCAAAGTAATTGAGAAAATAAAAGAAAAATACAAAATGCCAAAATTGAACAAGTAGTACTATTTTGGCTAATGAAAGCAATGAGAGGGGACAAGGGTAAATTGGGAACGGAAGGGAAAGAAGAGGGGTTTTGTTGGTGCTTGAACAAATGACAACAGGAACATGAACAAGGGGAGGAAGCATAAACTTAGGACACGGACTTCACTTCACTACAATAAAATTAATCTGTCGGCATTTATGGAGCTGCCTACGTGCCCTTCTCTTCCGACAAGATGTGACGTTATTCATACGTCACCACTTGTGCCACTTCTCTTTCTCTTTATAACACACCGATTAGCCTTTCGTATTAAAAAGGCCATCGGATTAATGTTCAGTGTTGCCATTTATTCTTTCTGGTGATATAGTGATGCCATTACCTGGTTCACGCCACAATAAAGGTAAAATATATTATATCCGATAAGCTTCATTATTAATTTATTTTTTAATTTTAAAATTTAGGGTTTGATCCCTTAAAATTTTAATTTATACGAAATTATTAAGTAAATATTAATTTTAGTGGGATTTTATATTATCTTTCTTGTTCATTTGAGTTGCAGAATAAAATTGAAATGTATAGAAATGCTGATTGATGTCCAATCGTTTTCCATCCCATAATTTCTGTTTAAAATTTGTTATTTTTTTTATTTTTTCCACTCAATCAACCCCAGAATCAAAGTTTTGTACATATTGTTGTTCAGACTACTTCACTTCAAGACTTATAACTTTGGCTATTCAACAAATATTCAAGCAACTGACATAATTTTTTTTTTTAGTTATCTCAATCATACCAATAAATTGCAGCAACTCTATCTAAAATAAAGCAAAAATATCAAAAGAAAGGAAATAAAATCAAATCTAAACTATAAGAAGTTAAAAAAAAATACCAATTAATTTAAATAATCAAAATAATATTAATTTATTTACAATAAGTTATGAAACCATATCTTTTTAAATCACTTGTCCTTTAAAATTATCAGAAAACTTATTTACTATTTGTTGAAAAATTGCACTGTTTTGGGCAAAGAAGAATTCCACCGAAATTTCTTTCAATTTTTTATAAGAATTAATTCTATCTAAAGAACACACCGCTTTTGCCATCATCGTAAAGAAAAAAGTCAGATATATAATATATAGTGTGAAAATTTTTTGCGCACAGTTTTGATTTGAGTATATAAAAAAAATTTAATGTCTGTATAAGAATTATGTGAGAATTCTATCATAAATGTTAGAGTTAATACATTTAGTGACTTCACTGGCAAGAAAACCAAGTATTAATTACAAAAAAGAGTCAAACTTTCAAAGATTCTATGATAACTAACATTTGTTAGACTAACAGTTTTATTTATATTAAAATCTTAAGAGGTTCAATATCAAGTTTAAGTTGAAAAGGTAAATTGTACTGAAGTATAGTTCAAAGAGATATAATATATTTCATCTGTATAATAATATAATATTGTGGAGAAATTCTTTCCCTCTTGTTCTAAAATATATTTTATTTTCTTAAAAAATGACAATCGATTATTTATTTTCCTTTACAATTTTTGTTAATTTACTTAAATGTCCTTACCTATTTTTGCAGACAAGTGTAACTCATATATAATGAAAAGTACCATAATCAAACTCATAAAAAAAAAAGTGAGATGGAAAATATAGCAAAGTAAAAAAGATTGTGATCTATCTCATAAAGAATGACAAATAACAAGGTCGAAAAAATTATAAAAATTAAGTAAGAATAAGTTTTATTGGATAGGCTGGGAAGTACCTATTTCATTGAAAACTGAACCAAGAAGGATGAAATCATCAAATAATAAAAATAAAGTAAAGGCAGATTGTGATGTAAAAAATATGAGTATAATATTACTAGAAAATGGGTGTAATACTAATTTCCATTCATTTTTTTGTACCCATCCCTTTATTGTATGGGCTTTCCCCAAAGCAACAGCCATTATCTTATCATCAACAAAGCACATGCCTATCCCTGCCAAAATTATTGCCAATAATACAATTTTCAAACTTATTCTCTCTCTCTCTCTCTCTCTCTCTCTCTTCTTTATTTCCAAAAAAAAAAAAAAAAAAAATTCCATCATATTTTTTTTAAATAAATATAATAA
The DNA here is from genome assembly GCA_026873985.1 of Saraca asoca. Taxonomy (NCBI): domain Eukaryota; kingdom Viridiplantae; phylum Streptophyta; class Magnoliopsida; order Fabales; family Fabaceae; genus Saraca; species Saraca asoca. The sequence continues at coordinate 12,659 of JANHAO010016465.1, forward strand.
TTAAGGCATGCTGCATTGTGAGAAATTGAAAATAATGAGTAAACACATGCAAATTAATTCAATTACGTAAGAGGGTGAAAATGATTGAAATGGAGACTATAGGGACAATGGTTAGTAGCATATGAAACATGTTGAAAGAATAATGTAACAAAGAAAGCAAATTATTAAGAGTAGAACATTATTATCATTGTGGACAATGACACCCAATTATTAATTAAACATTTATTAATTATATATTTATTTCTAATTGTCAAATTAATATAATTAAAATTAGGAGAATAGAGCACGTGGCCACTGAGTATGATAGTGATAGGGGCTTTCACTTAAAATAAAAACAAAAAATTTGAAGGGTTATTTGGGATTCCTTGCCGTACATGTGTCACTCTCGTGTCAGCTGGCCGGAAACCTCTCCTTTTTTCCCTCCTTTTTCTCTTTCCTCTAATCACACCCCTCACCAGCACACTAAAAATCTGCCCTCTCTCTCAGTTGGTCCCTAATCATCCTCCGCCTGCCACATCAATTTCTAACTTTAATTTTTCTTATAATTGTAATATTCCACTTCATATGGCTATTCTTTGCCTATTAATTTCAATCACAACATTTCATTTCATTTTATGAATTTGTGATACTAAAACAATATAAACATATATTAAATATAATATAATTTTAAAAATAAAAGAAGCATAAGTATAATTATATAAAATATTAAAGAAAATAAATATAATTTATTATATATAATAAAATAAAAAATTAATAATTTTATCTCTAAAATCACAATATGTAAATAAAATATTTTTGAATTATAAAAATGGCATAATGATATTTGAATAATATTTTATTTATATAATCTATATATTAAATTATATATATAATAAAATTATATAAATAAAATATTATTAAAAATTACTATAATTATTTATATAAATTAGAGATATTTTACTAACATATTACGAATTTAAAGAATATTGTTAAACTACGAGTGTTAAGTGCAGAGGGTATCTTGTAACACAGAATTGAAATATTTCATTCGGATTTTGGGTATGCAACTTCCGAATCGGATTCTTCATGTGAGTGAGTGGGTTGGGATTGACAGCAGTAAAAAAAAAAAAAAAGTTAAAACAGAGTGCAAAGAGTGGGACACTGATGTTGACAAGACTAGAAAAGAGAGGATGGGTGGGTCCAAGCAGCTTTCCATTTCCTTCCCATACTTTATGGCAGCCTTTACAAGCTTAACAACAATTTCGAATAATTACAATTTACACCAAAATCTAATATTATAATTCATGATTTCTAAGCATTAAACTTTTCAAATTCTATTATAATAACTAGACATAAATAATATATATAATTTTTTTTATTAGAATTATTAACTATGTAAGTAATAATTAAATTTCATAGATTACCACGATAAATAATTATCATAGATTAACATAAATTTTAAATTTTGATGCATCGACACTTTATATAATAATTATATGTGTCAAAAATGTTCTCGTTTCTAATATTTATCAACATCAATATTTTATTTATTATGTAAAAATAGTAACGACTCTTTTAAAAATATTGTGTATCCATATCCGTATCCTTATATTCGTATGTCCATGTCCGTGTAATATAAATTTTAAATAGATGGAATTTTTAATCTCTCTATCAATAGCTGCATTTAAAATTTAAATTTCTACAATGAACAAATAATTGGAAGAA
>JANHAO010016466.1:0-14365 GCA_026873985.1 Saraca asoca
TGAAGCTTCCTTTGAGTTTGAGAAGAGCATCCCTTTCTCTATTTCTCCAGTCTACAGTTTCATTCCCACACAAAATATTATCAAACAACAACAACTTCAGGATGGGTAAAGATGACATCTTTTGAGATTTGTGATGCGGCAAAACAAGAAGAATAGGCGTGCTTTTATATATTAGCCAGAGAAATTAATGTATGAATAAATGGGAATGTCACTATTTTAAAATGATTGTGAATAAATGGGAATGTAAATAGTCCCAGTCTTCATCTGTAATCTAAAATAAATAAGATTATATATATTTTTTTAAAATAGATTCATTTCAATATAATGTTTAGTTTTGAGTTACTTTAATTTATTTTATTTATAATCTTATTTTAATTATATTTTCATCATCATGAAAATTTTTTATTTATTAAAAAAAATTTATAATTTATTTTATTTGATATTGTTGACGTCAGATTTTGGTTGTATCCCAAATTCCAGCCAACAGGGGATTCTTTGGGATCCCAAGCCTATTTTGGATTTGTTGGTGTGCCATTAATAAAGTAACAGAGCAGGTAGATAAAAGAATATGAAGGAAGACACTCAATTTTACGTGGTTCGGCTAAATCCAGATTTACTAGACCCTACGTCTACGGTAGAGATCTTACTATGGTAACTTCTGAGGGATTTCTCCTTACAAAAGATCCTCCCCCTTCCTTCTAACAAGGCCATCCTATTTATAGAAGAAGGGTGAGCTTCATGCATTAATTACAAGCTACAGTTATATTATATCAAATAAATGAGAAAAGATAGTGAAGAGACTGCAATCCGATCGTTGGTAGCATATAGACTGTGGAAATGGATCCATTAGGCCGGTTGTAAGCTCAGGACTATTTTTTTGTGTCATTCAAGATGCTTTGACGTCCTCAGCAAGAGCTCTTGATTTTGGGGATGTCGTGGGACTTGCTATAGCGGGCGCAAGAATGATCGCCAATCTCGCTGGGTCGTATTGTTGCTAAGATACTGCTATGTGGGACATATCTCGTGTCGTTATTACGAGCGAAACAAGGCTCGACGTTCAAGATTACTTTCGTCATTACCTCCTTCAGCGAGGCCTCTCAAGAACTTCCTATTGAGGCACGAGGGTTAGTTTACGTTTTCTTCGGGAACTCATCCTCGCGGGGCCATTTTCAGTATACAACAGATATAAAATATTATTATATCATAACTTTAACTCATTTCCATTTTATTTATCATAACATAATCAAGATATATCTGTTAATTTAATTCTTTATGCACTTTTGTTATATTTCAAAAAAAATATTTTTAAAATTATTATTCTCAACCAGTCCACAAGACTTGGTCTTTATAACAACCCATCAACCTTACTTATCTCTCTTTGTTCATAGGTATGGTGCATAATACACTTCTATTGCTTGTTATGCAATGATAAAATGGTCATACTTGGCATATCATCTTGTATGTTTGATTTCAATTATGTTGTACTGGGGTTGCACTCTCATACCATGACCTAACACAGAATCAAACCACTCATAATGGAAAAGTGCCACCCTTTTGATCAACAATCCTAGAAAACAATCTCTTTAAGAATGTTATAGAATTCATTTTCCCCTATTGTGACATTTCCTGTGCCCTTTCACACATACTCCATTGTTAATTTTTTTTCCCTTGACTTTATTGATATGTATGAAACTTATAGCCATTAACAAACTTTGAGTACTTTTGGTCAAATTGTTTTTGAGCTTTTTTTATCCAAAGGATGACACAAAACACTTGTATCTCTTTACTTCTTATGATGTCATCTCATATGAGAAGCTGACTTCATTAAAGCATATAATCTTTGCAACCTAAGGATTAAGGATAAATAATACATTCTCTTATGAACTTCTTTGTTATAATCACCTATCCTTCATTTCCTAGACTCAGACAAACTACAAATTCTATATTCTTTATCAAATCTATCCTCCTTGTAGAACAAGATACATGCTTTCATACAATAGTCTATTTTTCTGATGCCCTAATCTTAACTTCTTCACTAAATTCCTCATATCATAAAAGCTAAGAGGAATAACATTATCAGACAAATGTGTTTAGATCATAAATTGCATAATCTGATTAAAGGAATTCTTTTATAAGGTGAAGTTAGGCTTTGTGCTTAACATCGTTACTACTAATGACAACTCTGAAATATTAGTATAAATTATCCATAATAACCAATGTCTAGCTTCTAACATTTTATAAAAGTTCTGGGCATCCCTATTTGGAGGCTCTTCTACATTACATTCAAAGTGAGTTGCAACATTTGGCCAATCAGCACGCAACATTATGTTTATATACATATTACTTACATCATGCAAATCTCATATCACATCATTAGAAGACTCTCCCTTTTCTCTAGATCTCTCTTCATTATGATCAATCTACTACCAGTAATCATATTTAAAGCTCAATCAATATAAATCAACACTAGCTTCTTCAGGAGGTAAAAATTTAACATTTATATTTAGAACATGGACACCTTATCCAACTATTACATAAATAAATTGTCTAACTTTTTACAAAATTGATAAATTCTTCCACTGTATTAAGAATACCTGTCTAATATCCACTTGTTAATGTCAAAATCTAGTTCGTACGAAGGACCCAAACTTCAGCCAACGGGAAGAGAGTTTCGGGAATCAATACCGCTTTTGAAGGATTGTGAGAGGTAAACCGGGAGGAAGAGAGGCGGCGGTTTTTAACGTGATTCGGCCAAATCCAGACAGCACCGGACCCTACGTCCATGGTAGAGATTTTATTGATACTGAATGATTTTGTAGGAGTTCTGCTTACAAGATTGGCCCCTCCCCCTGCTAATAATGTAATCCTATTTATAGAGGAAGGAGTGGTTACATGCATTAATTGCTAGCTAAAGTTGTGTTACATCAAATAAATGAGAAAAGACAATAAGAAGACCGTATTTCGGCTATAGGCTGTGAAATAGGCTTCTTAGGCCAACATGTAGGCTTGTAGCCATCACCGTGTCAGGCAAGACACTTTGCTATCTCAAGCGAGAGCTTCACAGTTTCGGGGAAGCCGTAAGGGTCGCTGTAGCGGGGAGCCGAATGCGAGTAGAGCGATCAACCATTGCGTTGGGTCGATCCTTGAGCTCTTATCGCTGAGTCACGTTGTCACTGGGGTGTGGCTCTTCGGGCCGTACCTCACAGCGTTGTTGTGTCGTAACGAGCGAGACGAGTGAGATGGGGTTTGGTACTCGTAATTGCCGTTTGTTGTTGTCTGTTATTTCAACCGAAGCTCCTGAAAGCTCCTTGCTGAAGTGTGAGGACTGGTCTTCGATTCCTCGGGGACTTTTCCTCACGAGGCTAATTTTTGTATACAACATAAGCCCCCTAACTCTCGGTGTGCTTTGCAGACCGAGAGTTACGTATTTTCAAGGCTAGATTCATATTTTTCAGTCAGTGTCCTTCTTTGATCGAAGTGTCATGTCAAATGTCTTTCCATATTTGCTTTAGGCCATACTTTCTCCTGTTTGTCATTTTTGGCCGTTGGCGTGGCACTGCCGCTTGCTTTGGGTCGTTGGATGAAGATTCGACCAAATTTCCTCTAGATTCTTCAAAGGGCCGAGCGGGTCTATAAGTAGCTTGAGGTATTCTTCTTTTTGCCTTAGGAAATTTTAATGGAGGAGAATGAAGAGCTTTTGAAGCTTCTTGGTGTCTTGGCTTCTGATGAAGCTCGCTGAGACTTGGATGGCCTGTTGCATGGTGGTGGGAGATACGGATGGCCTGTTGCATGTGGTCTCGGCACAGAATCGGCCTGGCAGGGCTCTCATAGTGTCTTCTGGCCACCCCCTCTAGCCGTCGTTGGTAGCTCTACTACCTGGCCTGCTAGTTCCTAGGGATGCTCTAGCTCTAACCTAGACAGGCACGACGATGGAGGAATAAGCAAGAGGGACTATGGGCTGCTACTCTGTCGCCAGGAGCAGACTTAAAGACTAGCCTTCCCCTGCAGAACCCTCACCTCGCTTGTCGAGGTTTCTTGGAATGGGTTATTCTCCTTTCGGATGTATGTAGCAAATACTTCATGTATTGTTGTATGTAAATTCGTGATGATCAATGAGAACTTCTCTTTTTTAGCTAATCGGCTGTACTTTATTTTTCATTCTGCTCAGTCTACTACGAGTGAGGTTACGAGTGAGTTGCACTTAAGAGATTGCGAGAGACACGTCCATGTATGAGAGTTGTGAAGAACTCGCCCGTATGTAGGCTACGGGTGGTAATAATATCATTTTGATGATGGCAAAGTAGAGACCGTTCGCTGAGTCCTTGATTCTCATGTTTGCGAGATAGGCCTAGGGCTGTCGCATCTTCGGTTTTGTTTGAGTTTACGTGATAGCGAGGTGAGAACCGTTCGCTATGACGAATAGGGTCGCTGAAACGAGGTGAAAAATCATTCACTGTAGCGAGAGTGCTGTAGTGAGGTGAGAACTATTCACTGTAGCGAGGATGCTGTAGCAAGGTGAGAACCGTTCGCTATAGCGAGGACGCGGTAGCGAGGTAAGAACCGTTTGCTGTAGCGAGAGTGTAAAGGCAGAGAGAAATCTTTTTCTCAATGATGTTAGGCCAATCGACTATTTATATTAATTTTGAAATACCATAACCGGTACAAATTAGCAAAGGATCAAAATATGGTCCTGATGGAGGGCTCAAGCTCCTGGGTGACTACTTGCTGGGCTTGTTGAATGCGCTGTCTGGAAGGCTCCACTACGTAATCCTGTAGGTGGCCCTTTTCTGATAAGGCATTCAATGGCATTCTTCAGAGCATGGCACTCTGAGGTGGTATGCCAAGCCTCGTGGTGATAGGCACAAAATCTGTTCTGATCCCTGGAGTTAGTGGGTATCCTCATTGGCCGAGGTTTTCTGAAGTCCTCGTTATGCCGTTCTGGGGCGAAGATTTTGTCCTATGTGTCTGTCAAGATGTTGTAGCTCTCGAAGCAGTCTCTGGGCCACTGAGGTTTTGCCTTTCTTGCGAGGTGAGGAGTGGGGTGCTCAATACTCTCGCTACTCCTCTTTTTGCTTGTGGTGGGACTACTTTGGCCCATTTTAAGCTTGGGCCCCTCCATTCCGAAGGTTTCTTCCCATCTTACTTGTTTAGTTGCTCGATCATAAAATTCAACGAGGTCCCGAGCAGGGGACTTGTAGAGGCTTCTGTATAGTTTGCCATCTTTACGGAGTCTCGCTGAGATGGCCGTTAGAATGCTTTCCTCCTAGGGATTTTCCACGGAGTTAGTCTCATGTCTGAACCGAGCTATGTAATCTTTGAGCGACTCGTCCCTGCGCTAGAAAATTATCGCAAGATGGTAGGGAGGCGCGAGTTGTCTCTGTAGCGCTCGGTATTGGTCAATGAATTTCTTCTGACAATCCTCCCAACTGCCAATACTGCGTACGGGGAGGTGTCTGAGCCAAGTGCGAGGTACTACCCCTAATGTGGTGGGAAAGACACGACACTTTATCAGGGGTTTGATCATCTGCAGGTCCATTTGTCTGTTGAACGTGTCCAGGTGATTGTTTGGATCTCTATTCCCTTCGTATAGCGGGATGGCGGGCACTTTGAGTTTCTGCGGGAGAGGTTGCTTCTCAATCTCTACAAAAAATGGTGAGGTCTCCACATGGCACGTCTGATTATCCTAAGGCCGTGGGCGTTCTTCAAGTAACTTCAGCCTTTGGAGAACCTCGTCCATTGTTGGGTGCTGGTTTTCACGTTGGGGGGTAGAGCTTTCTGCGCGCTACGAGCCCCCCAGCCGTTAGCTATCGCGATCGTTGTGAACTTCTCTCTGAGTTTCTTCTCGAAGCTACTGGAGTTGCGCCAAGACCTCTTCTTGTCTTTGAGCATTTTATGCTTGCAACTGGGCAAGTGCTCTAACAGTCTCAGCCAATTCTTTGATTGTATTCTCCAAGGCCAATCGGGACTGATCAGGCATCTGCACCTCTTGCATCTCAGGTGTGATAGTGTGTTGAGATGCTAGAGCTGTAGAACTCTGAGTTGTTCTTCCTCGGGCCATTGCTGAACAGCAGTGGAGACTTCAAAGAGTGGATGATCCCCACAGATGGCGCCAAATGTTGACATCAAAATTTGGTTCATATGAAGGACCCAAACTTCAGCTAACAGGAAGAGAGTTTCGGGAATCAATATCACTTTTGAAGAGGTGTGAGAGGTAAATCAGGAGGAAGAGAGGCAACGGTTTTTAACGTGGTTCGGCCAAATCCGGGCAGCATCGGACCCTATGTCCACGGTGGAGATTTTATTGATACTGAATGATTTTGCAGGATTTCTGCTTACAAGATTGGCCCCTCCCCCTGCTAACAATGTAATCCTATTTATAGAGGAATGAGTAGTTACATGCATTAATTGCTAGCTGCAGTTGTGTTATATCAAATAAATGAGAAAAGACAATAAGAAGACCGTATTCCGGCTATAGGCTGTGAAGTAGGCTTCTCAGGCCGACATGTAGGCTTGTAGCCATCACCGTGTCAGGCAAGACACTTTGCTATCTCAAGCGAGAGCTTCATAGTTTCGGGGAAGCCATAAGGGTCGCTGTAGCGAGGAGGCGAATGCGAGTAGAGTGATCAACCATTGCGTTGGGTCCATCCTTGAGCTCTTATCACTGAATCGCGTTGTCTCTGGGGTGTGGCTCTTCGGGCCGTACCTCACAGCGTCATTGTGTCGTAACGAACAAGACGAGCAAGACGGGGTTTGGTACTCATAATTTTTGTTTCTTGTTGTCTATTTTTTCGATCGAAGCTCCCGAAAGCTCCTTGCTGAAGTGTGAGGACTGGTCTTCGGTTCCTCAGGGACTTGTCCTCACAAGGCTAATTTTAGTATACAATACCACTGTATCTTGCAACAAGTCTATCATACATCCATATATGATATTTTAAAATTTTCATATTCTATTTTTCAAAGTTAATTAAAATAGGAGAAAATCACTACATATTTATGGAAATATATAGGAGAAACTATTTACAAAACTTTCATATTCCATAAATAGTTCCATTATTATATTTTCTCTTACTATATAAATAATAAATAATAACTAAATCTATTTATATAATTAATAATTAATATCTACAAAATAGTTACTAATTTAAAAACTTAACAAAATTAAAATATATAATTTCTAAAATAAAAATATATTTTAACTTAAAATATATGTAATTCCTAAAATAATATTAACAAAACTATTAAGTATATCATCTAACTACTTAATCATACGGAATCTAATTCAAAATGTATAAAATTCTTAAATATAATGCAACAAATATAATTAGTCAATCCTAATCCAAATATACAGGAAAATAAAACTAATAATTAAAAATTAACTCTATCAACATGAATTTTTTTAATAATTAATCAAATAATAAATAAAAATATGCACTAACCACTAGGTTTAAGCAAGAGAGTGGCAAAAAAAAAAAACTCATGCACAAACTAAAGTCCAAAACTGCATAAAATAAAATAAGAAAAGCTAATTAGATTATGAAATACATAATAATTAAATAAAACAGTTAGTAAGAATGTCAAATAAAGCAGTTAGAATAATTTAATGAGTTTATATTTGTGAAAAATACCTTAAAAACACAATAATCAAGTTAGGACTACAAGGAAGAGCTCTATTATGGCACAAGTAGAAGAAAAAGGAAAATGAGCAGTAGATCATGAGCTAAGTGGTTTAAAAGTTTTTAAAAATTTTAATAGATTTTTTCATTGAAATTCTAGCGTACATTAAAATCGATCAAAAAATCCTTCAAAAATAACAAGTAAATTTTTTAAAAATTTGTGTCCATTTTCTGATAAATTTTCCAATGAATTATAATGTATCATAAATTTCCAATGGGTTTTTTAAAATATTTTTAATGGATTTTTTGACGGATTATGGTGGTCAATAACTACTAATATTTTCAATTTTAGTTGAATTTTCAATAGTTTTTTGATGGAATTTCTAACTAACAAATCCATTGGAAATCACATTTTACTGCCTTGTCTTATGTAATTATTGTTAAAATTTCATAATATAAATATTGTGTGATTGAGGACCCATCTCTCTAAATCTCCTATTAAAAATTTTTATACCATATTCTCATATGTTGATTTACAATATATTTATCGTACTTTTGATTTTGATGCTATTTGCTTGTTGAGATAATTTGTTCATGGAATTATGTTGTTTGAAAACATATTAGTATTTATGTTATGGTCATTAATTAGTACTCATTTATCATAAAATCAGTTACATTTTTGTGGTAATTAAATGAACAATTATTTTCTAGAGAGCAATATATTTGTAATGTATTCAACCTCTCAGTATAATGTCATTAATATATTTTTACCATAATATGAATAATTAATCTAATGTTATGGTTCTATAATTTTAAATTCCCATCGGTATTAAATTTTAGAAGTACAATGTTCAATCTTGTATTATGTTGTGTAACCTAAAATGCCCTCTAGGTGTTACGCTTTAGAATATAATATTGTTTTTGATCGACTTGCTTATTTACTATAATTTAGGATCTTTAGATAGAATTATAATGAATTAGAGGTAAACAAAAATTGCATATTCTCTAATTATTTTGAGGAAATAATGTATAGTTTTTTGGCATTTATGTGGATCATGATATTCATAATGAATATATTGATTAAATTCCTCCAGTTCTTTTGCATCTATTCAATAAATTTTGGTTAATATTTTAAGAAGACCAATTATGAGGATTGGGAGTCTTTAAAATTATTTTTGGCTATAAAAAATTATTGTAATAAATATCTCTTATGATTATGTATCCATTTATTGTCAAACCCACTGTAATAATTCTTTTTTTTTTTTGTGTATGGTAGCTCTTGTTTAAATAAAATCATGCAAGATGTTAATATGTGATATTGACATGTCAATTCTATTAATTTATAATGGCCATGCATAGTTAAAAACATGTTATTCTGTCAAATTTACAAATTTAGTAAATTTTAATTTACGTTATTTTGGCACAATTAATGCTAATATTTAAATTTTATTAAATTAGTGCCTATTTAATATTTTGATATACTTGACAAATGATTGAATAGATATTTAATGATGATCCAATATATGTGATTTTTGATTGGTTGTGCATCCGTTTATCATGGAGTCATTCATGATAAAATAAAGGAAAGATTGTTTTATGCACTAAGGAAATATTTTAATTATATATGTGTGATTTACAAATTATACAGGTCATAGACGTGTCCTATCAGTATGATATTATTTGATATAATTATGGGATCCCTAAAATAAGAAAAATGGAAAAAGAAAACCTCTCAAAATAATATGATATCCTTTTTATGGAATGTAACCCTATTTTATATAAGACAAATTTTGAAACCTAGTTTTTTTGTATTAGGATTGGGTGATATGCCTATTGTGATGTGATCTCCCTTGGTAAAACCCATGGATTTATCTCCAATTCAGCAAGTTAGTAACCAAAATTGAGAAAAAAAAAAAAGAAGGATATTCATGTCACACTGTAAAAAGATAGAAACAGAGTGATAAGTGATGAAGATTGATGCCATAAAGAGGAAACTCTTTAATAAGTTTTGAAGTTCTAGTAAGAATCCTATAAGAGCACTTTACTCAAAAAAGAAGACTCTTCAATTCTCAAATTCATTAATCTCAATGGTTAAGGGAAACATGTCTCCGTTCATAATAATTAGGCTCTAAAATGGACTGGGTTCAACTCCTAACAAGCTTAACTAAATAATGAAACAAATAACTAAGTAAACAAACTAAAAAGACCACAAGAAAAAAAAAGGCCTTGAACAATTTAGCTAATAAGGTTGATTGAAAATTAGGCTACCAAAAGCCCACAAATCAACACAATTACCAAAAAAATAAAGCAAGTAATAGAGGAAAACAACCCCAAAACAAAGCTAAAAAGATCTCAAAAGTGGCTCATAAAATAATACAACATAATAGCCCAAATATTGTGACAAGGTCAATTCTGAATAGAAACTTTGGCTCAAATTGACATTAAATTTTGAGACTCCAAGTAATAGAACTGAGCTCTGGCCTCAACATAAAAGTTGTAGAGATTTCCCTTAGCTTTCCAACCATATAAAGATCGATCCAATCTGACATCTGGAGCTTAATTATAGAATGAAAACTAGAACAATGTTAAAACCTTAACATTAGGCAATTAATTCAATTAAATTCCAAATTATTAACAAATTACAAAACAAGGCCAATTCACTAAAATAAACTTAATTAACATTCAAGAAAGGCAAATTATGAGATGAAATAAATGTGAAAACATTTGTTGCTCGTTAATCCCTTGAGTGGTCACTTGAATTTCCATCATATTTATTTTGCATGAATTAAATATTGCTAATCATATTATATTTCCATTGTTAATGACATAATTTTGTACTCCAGTATCATGTATATGTTTGTACTCATATATGTTTTGTTTACTTGAGTCGCTATAAAGTAATGATTAAGTCCCTAATTAAAAAGGAAGAGTCCTAATTGTGTTTAACATGTCAATTAATAGTCCTTCTTGGATATGTGTTTTTTACAGTATAAGGTACTATTTTTTTTATTCATATCAAATAGATATTCATAGTTACCTTAGTGGATGTTACACTCATAAATCCTAATTGTGTTTAACTTATCAATTAATGATCCTTTGTGGATATGTGTTTATGACAATATGAGGTACCACTTTGTTATTAATGTTAAATAGACATTCATAGTTCCTTTAGTAGGATATTGTACTCACTCATTGCAGTTTATTCACCTTATATGGTGAAATAATTATATTTGAGCTGACAATTTTCAATCTTTTATGGATATATGGTTGTTAAAGTAGGAGATAATATTTTATTGTTAATGTTGAGTAAACATTCATAGTTACCTTCATAGAGATAAAAAAGTTTGACATTTTCTTGTAAGGCAATAATTTCAATTAAAACTCAGGGCTTGAAACCCTATTTCCATATATTTATGTTATGAGAACTCTATTATTGCATGCTTCTCTCATTTGTACTAATATTGTTGCAAAGAAAATTTGAAAAATTTTATTCTTATAGTAAATGGCTATGTAACTCCACTATTGATAGAATTTTATCATTTGGAGCAATATTGACTCAATAGGGTTGTTTTACCTTATAATATATTATGTTAGTAAGAGTATTATAAGCAAATTGTATTATGTGTGTGGCCATGAATTAAGTATAGACATAGAGTATGTATATGTAAACTACTAAATAATAAATAGATGGGCTTGATTTAGCCTTATAATGTGATCATATTGTTAATAGACTTCAATAGGGCTCTTAGACAATCAATGGATCTATTGTTGTGTGGGTCTTATTTGCTAGGCTACTGAAGATGAGAAGTCTAGCCTAATCCCTTCCCATAATGAGAGGTCATTACTCTCATCCTATATGTTATTGTTGTTACCCCCATAAGGACAACAGACTCTAACCCAATGATGACATCTAGGGTAAAAAGGAGATCAACTATTCTTTTTTCTTTCTTCTCTATCATAGGCAATCATGAATAAAAAAACCATGTATAATGGCTATGGATATTTGGTTATCACAAGGTATGTGTTCAATTGTAAATTTATTATTTTTCATATATACATGTCGTAGGATATGATTAGATAAATCATGTTATGACTCAGTTAATTTTTTCAACAAGTTGGGATGGAGAATGGCTAAACATTGTTCTAATTTATGATCACGATTATAATTAGATTATGATTAGTAAAATTATGAATAAGTATAGAACAAAATTGAAAATGGTAATTGTTGTGAAGTCAGAATATTATAAGGTAAACCTATTTGAAAAGGTAGCTCTTTGTTCACTTCTATGCATGGTTGAGTGTCACGGTTCGGTAGCTCAATTGTCAGAAGTGTGGCCATTAGTCTCTTCACTCAATACTTATTCACTTAGTACTTAAGAATAAGGCAACCAACCAGCTATACACCATCTTAATTTAAAAAAAAACAGACAACGCCCATAATTTATATCACATCTAGGCAATTATAAGCAACAAATCATATAGTACATAAACAACCAATTCACTTATAAAGGTAACCCAATCATCATATTGGTAAACATGATGTATTCATGTAATTCAAACAAATACAGATGAATATAGTCAAAAGTAGGCAACTTTTGTAGGACAATATTTTCATTCATTCATATAAAAGCCTTGTTACAAACTCCAAAGTGTGTATGATATACACCAGGCCATATACTCGATTCCTAGACTAGTGCCTCGATGCCCACCTTGGGTCATTGAACACTCTCCCCTAAAGAGCATTTTAAGGTAAAGCCCTAATGACGTGTGAAGATATACTTTTACAAGTTAACATAAAGTCTTTTCTCCTAACTTGGAAGGGTTCTAATGTATGATAATACATTAATGTGAAGATAAAAATTCAAAGATTACAAACATGTGCTTATTTACTCGCATTGGACAAATTAACATAGTCAACATTACAAAGTAATCTACATGTGTATTTTCTCTCAAATTCATACCACATGATCTTCTCTTCAAGCTTCATTTTTGTGCTAAGTTTCATCTAAATCTAAGTATATTTTCTTTCTAAATTTGGCCATGAGCCCTGATTTATAACAATCTCCCCACTTGAAAATGTCAATATCCTCACTGACGATTCAATTTAACACAACATTGAGAGAATCTTCAGTCTATTTCTCCTAAGCTCCTCCCTCGATTTCTTCTATATTTACCTCCTAATACTTCACCAATGTTTTGTCTTCAATGCTTCAGTCTAATACTACTCATTGAAAGTCTTCGATATACTCTTCTTTAGCTCTTCTTAGGCTTTTTTTTTTACTTATCTTCTTGACTTGTTATTGATGATGAAAAATGAGCTTTCTGTATAACTTTCAAGATAATTGTATTTATACCTAAGCATGAGCCAGGCATTTTGGGTACACCTACTATTGGTGTGCCCCACATCCAATGTCCCATTCTACTAATGTGAGAAACATAAGTCTTATGCATTGTTGAGGTACAAGTTTTATTTCTTGTTGACAAAGCATGGCTTGCTTGCAAGTCATATTTCTTACTTACATGTTTGCTCCCATGGATTTGACATGCCATCATACTGTGCTATGTACTCCACTACTTGAGCATCACCATTCCTCAAATATGAACATGACACCCAACTAGTGTCTTCATAATCACTCAAACAGGACACTTTGATGGCATCTCCTACCATAGTCAATAAGGTTTAACGAAGAGCTATCTTTCACTCTTGCTCTACATTGCACATGCCCATGCCCATGCTCTCCAAGGTCATTGCCATAAGCTCCTCTTGTGACTAAACACTAGTACTTTTAAAGTAATATGAGCTTAAGTCATTGCTGCAAGTTAATCCTCACAACTAAGTGAATGTCTCTACATGTGAGTATATCATAATAAGATAAAATAAAATGAATATGTTAGATAACTACTCTTTAAACACACACTACACCCTCTGGCTTCTCCATAGGCTCCCCATTAAAAAGGATTTGTCTACTCCACACATCTTTCTTGATGTGTCTCATCCACTATGTTCACTTTTATTGTATGGGCTGGCATTCTCAAACCTGCACAACTCCTTATGTGAATAAGCCCTCAGTGAGGATGGCTATGCTTTCTTTTTGTCTCACTAATCTTGGGGCTTTAGGAGTCGAATTACACTGATCCTAGTGCAAGATGCATCCTTAGGATAATAAATAACATCCACAATTTATGTCATATTGAGGTAATTATAAGTAACAAATTGTAAGTCTAAGATAGGTGCCCTAGATTCAATTGGGATTAAGCTCTATTGTTTCTATGACTGTACTCTTTATATTGATTTGATAATATGTAAAGATTGTTTATTCATCTTATATTGCATTTCTTGTTTATTGCATATTAAAATGATGTCCATGGTGAGAAGTTCATTTAATCGATCCTATAAAGTGTTATAGGATTGTGAAGTTGATTATTAATGATTTATAACTTTTGCACCAAAATGACACTAAGCAAGATCTAATAATTGGGTGTTGTTAGATATGTGGAGACTAGATAATGTGGTGACTTTTTGTTTAATGAGTAGCTGACCTCACAAGCTGAGATATAAGAGAGTTACATCTAAATACACACGTAGACATGACTTAATTAGTTTGGAGAAACATAATTGATAATCGTGATCTTACCAGACCCAATAAGAGATATTATGTGGAGCTGTGTCAATAGTTAATCTCCAATGGTGATCGTATGACTAATCCTTCAACTTGAGATTGAGGGATATCTTTTGCATGGAAGGTTATACT
>JANHAO010016467.1:0-14357 GCA_026873985.1 Saraca asoca
AGTTGTTTTTAGGATTAGTTGAGATTTTTTCTGATTGTGGTTATCTAGTTAACGTTATCTTGTAAGTCTATAAATAGACATGCTTTTCATTCAAAAAAATCATCTAGTAGATTATCCTTCCTCTACATATTTACGTTTCTACTTCCTTGAACAAACCCCAGCTTATATTAAACTTTCATCATTCTGCATATTTCTCCAACAAGTGATTCATATGAGCTGGAAGAAGATGGAGAGATCATCCATTTGTGAAGGAGCTCATGTAGTACAATCCAGCAGAACTTCAAAACTCCAAAGAAT
This sequence comes from Saraca asoca, assembly GCA_026873985.1. NCBI lineage: Eukaryota > Viridiplantae > Streptophyta > Magnoliopsida > Fabales > Fabaceae > Saraca > Saraca asoca. The sequence goes on from JANHAO010016467.1 coordinate 298, forward strand.
TTGGAGTCCTATGATGATACGATTGACCCTTAGAAGCATATTGAAGCTTTTTGCGCCACGATACAGTTCTCTGACATGCCTGACTCAATCATCTATAAGGTTTTCTCCACGACCTTGAAGAATTTTTAGTCTTCATTGATTCGTGAATCTGAAACCAAGCTCCATCGTCAAATTTTGAGAACTTGATGATAAGTTTTTGGCTCATTTTATCACATTTTGGGTTCATAAGAAGACCGATGTTCCTTGATTAACATTAGGTAGGGAAAGAATCGGTCACTAAAAGAGTATCTTGATTGGTTTAATTAGACAACTTTGGAGATCAAGGGCTTACAAGAGAGAGTTGCTATTCATTCCATTCTAGTCAGTCTAAGATAAGGAGATTTCTCCATATCATTAGCTAAGAAGCCAGTAGAATCCTTGATAGAGTGGTTTGCTAGTTGATCGAATTTATTAACGTAGAAGAAGTAGAACAAACTGAGACAGATGGAGGGTTGCAATGATGTCGGTCTGGGGAAGATGAAACTAATAATAAAGAAAAGGAAAAACATGATATATCCATTTGTGAGATGATCTAATTTACTTTGTTCAAAAGTGTCAAACTTAATAAATTTATGATTTGTTTGTTAACACTTTACTCACTTATAACTATTTTTTTTTATAAAAAATAGATAAAATTTATATATTTTTATCATATGATATTCTTTGTTCCTCATTATAACTTGAAACACCACTTTACAGATGAAATAATTCATCCATAAAATTATGTTCATCATAATTTTATTTGATTGTTTTAATTTTGTGACTTTAATAGATAAAGAAGAAAGATTGTTTGATAAAAATATATAAATTCAATTTTTTTTAACAACAAGTGGAGAAAATAAACTCAAATCATACCATACATAGATACACTATATTTTTCCCTAAAAAAGCATGATAGTGTTTGCTCCATGAATTTTAATATGATTATAATTGATGATGGTGTATAATCAAAATTAATATAGTTAGAAGGTCAAGAGAAGCCAGCTTTTATTATTGAAGATGGAGTATATTTTTCCTCGATGGATGAATAAAATTGGCTCTTTTTTGTTATAGAGTTGAAACCCAACTGCTTATACATATACTCGAACTGCTCATACATATATTGATCAAATGGTACTATCAAACGGTGCACAAATCTGATCAAAATGATCGATTAAAGGCCACTAGATATTTTATGAGCCAACAAGTTCACCAATTCCATCAAAATGATTGATCAAAGACCACTAGCCATTTTATGAGTCAACAAGCTCACCTATTCGATTCGATTGAAATGATAGACCAAAGGCCATCGGCCACTTTATGAGCTCACGAACTTATTTATCTTACAACCTTTTGTTAGCATTTGATTGCTTTGTTATTTGTCCCTATTTGGTTTTGGTGTTGAAAACAATTTATATTTGATAATATTCTTTAGTATTTGATATTTGTTTTGTAGGATCAAAGTAAATATGCTTCAAGAGATCCACAACATCATTTAGTACTTATTTTATCTTTTTTAGGGTCTTTTATAAGTAAAATTTTATTCAAATCTTGATACAAATAAATTTCTTAAAACTGATAAATTAAGGTAGAAATAAATCTCTTGAAGTGATTTAAAATTAAATATTTTTCAAACAAATTTTTAAAATGATCTTTTACAAGTGCAAGTTTTATAAAAAGTATTTTACACTCTATGAATTGATCCATATTGAAAAACTTGTAAAAACTACTCAAATCGATTCATGAAGAAAAACTTTGAAAAATGTTTTTACCGAAGGTTAGTAAAATCATCTGAATCGATTCCCTAATTAATTCAACACCTGATTTCAAAACACTATGATTCAATTCATCAATCAATTTGGTCATGGACTTTTACATAAGTTGAATCGATTTATAAATTGATTAATTACTTATTAGTTAGTTATAATGGCTACTAATCGATTCACGAATCGATTTAAGAACTGAAAATTAGTTATTTTTAAATGTCGGTTGCAACAACTATAAATATCCCTAACCTTATTTCAAACTTAACAGTTTTCATAACAAACTTACTTTTTCAAGAATGAAATTCTCAGAGCAAATTAAGCCCAACAAGATTCATCTCTACCTCTCTTTATCTGATCATATCAAGGATCTTTTATAAAGATTTGAAGAGGAATTTATAGCTAGATGTTTGAAATTGTCATTTCAAACTTGGTTTGTATATCTTTACCTTACTTACTAATTTTACCTTTAGATTTCTAGGTTGTTAGGAATCTGTGTATTTTCTTTAATTTGCAATTTCTAGGTTAATAGAAATTGAAGATACAAAGTGTTGACACTAAAATCCAGTCAACCTAAGTTCTAAACCCTAAGCTATAGAATGAATGTGAAAAGAGAGAAAGAGAGAAAGAAAAAGAGTAGGGAGACACCAGAAGTTTTAAACATGGTTTGGCTAAAGTCAATTTGACCCCTACATCTGTGGCTTTTATTACTTTTTGTTGAGTGTATTGTATTTGATGATTGAATACAATGATTTCATCCCCTTTTATAATAGTTAGGGGGGTTACAGTTTGAATGTAAATCTATAATAGATAAGTATCTTGACTTAATTAGGATTACATAGCAGATCAGGATAGACAGTTATAACAGACTCCTACCAAAATAGGAGACTGGATGGACTTTCCTGATGGTTAAGGACGCTTATTGCAAGCTACAAGCTAGGCCTTGTTCTCTTGATCTGACGTTGCACCCATGTTGACCAGTGGCCTTGGCTCATATTTAGCGACCTGCTGTCTTGGTTCGGTGGTCTCTATCCAAAATGAGCTAGGCCATTGTTAGCTGGGTCTATCCATTAGGCTTTTACCAGCCTATTTATGTGGTATCGAATATTACCCACAACATTAGGCCCCTAGCTCATAGTGTAATCTACGGATTGGGAGCTGAAGTTTGCTGGTAAAAGTTGGAGGTCATAATCAGTTTCTATTGCACTATTTTGTCTGCTCGCACCATCATTATCGCATTAAATGTGTGTACCTTTTCATAACCATCAGTGTAATAATGATAGAGCCCTATTTTTCATTGGACCATTAGATCAAGGATGGTTGATCACTCTCCTGATCTAATGGTGTGGTGGGTTGTGTTATAAGGTGAGAAAATCCTTCATTCCCTCTCATTTGTTGCTTTTGAAAATCTGCACTTTAGTTTTTATTATTTTTTTAGGTTTCACCTAGTCACCGATATTCTCCATCTTTTCTACTTCTATAACAGCAACCTTCAGGTTTAGTTTGTCAGAGATTGATCATGCTTGTCTTTTTCTAGATTCTCTTCTTAGGACCCATCTCGTTCTACTGATTCAGTAAGTTCTTTAAACACAACCTTAGTTCTAAGCTCCTACTTTCTATGAATGTTTTGCTTTGTGGGTTTCTGATATCTGGCGGCTTAGTTTGGTAATGTGTGCTCGTTTGTCATTAGGAAAATTTTTCCCTGCGAACTAGTTTTGTAGTGTGTTTATTTGTGGGCCTGTTATTGTTTGTAAAACTGGCGTATCATTTGCTTGATAAAGTGCCTATAGGTTTTGAGGTTGCAGGTTATTAAGTTTAGCCTTTTTTTGTTTCCCTAGTTTTTACAACTTGATAGGTTCATTGGTTAAGCCCCCTAAGTTTTCAATAGTCTGGGTCTTAGATGTGGTGATTCAAGGCGTGTGTGGCCTGTTGCATAGGAAACCTTATTATCTTTAGCTTGTAGGTAAGGTCTACCTTCAGCGACCTGATTATTCCTTCTTGTGTGTAGATGACAAGTTATAAATGTTGCGGTTACCATACTGAATCCCCAGCCTGGAGTGGGAAGTTAATGCATTTTATAGATGAAGCAACCTCTGGGAGTGGTGAGGTCACCGAAAAGGTCATTGCTCATGCTGATTCTATTGAAGGCCAGTAGGTCACTGAAAGTTAGAGGCCTTCAGACTAAACCATGTTTACACATCACCCTTCAATCATTAAACTTGATGATCTTAGGAGCATAGTTGAAACATTCTGTTTCCCAAAAGGTTGTTGTATTTTGGCACCTTCTCCTGATAATCATGCGGCCATCCTCCTAAGGAATTTGTTGCCATCAGTACCCAACATCTCATTGCTAGGCTTAGGTTCCCAGTCCACCCTTATCTTGTGGAGCTATTGAATAAACTACATCTTTCCCCTTTCAGCTCACACCAAACTCATATTCTCAACTCACCTCTCTCGCGTTCTTATATCTCAAGAATAATCTCCCTTCTCCTTCAGTAAAAGTTTTCTACTATCTTTTTAGCATTAGAAGTGTGGGCCAGAGTGATAGGATTTATTACCTATTAGCTTGGCAAACCAAGTTCAAAAAGATCTTGCCACAAGGTGATGCTAAGGGCAAGTCCAATGTGGGGCATGACAAAACCCACTGGATTTATGTTTCATGTCCATCTCTGCATAACCTTCATAGTTTTGGTTTTGTCCTTACTCATGGTAAGCGAGCCAAAGATGTATGAGCTTGTATGAATCTGTTTATTTATTGAATTTTAACATTTCATTTTATTTTCTAGATGGAGTTGGCAAGGAGAAACCATCATTAGAGGCCAAGGAGGTTGAGGTGCTAGACTAGTTCATCGCTATTGATGATTTGAAGAATGATTTCAAGTTCAATGAGGACCTCTTGTGTTCGTATAAGCTTACTCCAACTTTGAACATTAAGCTTTCCAGAGACATTGGAGCTTGCTGAAGTAGGGAGGTTAGTCTGGAAAATTTTGGAGAGTATGAAGACATGTTGAAGCTCAACCTCCGATCACCACAAACTGCTCATTCTACCTGGCTTGTTGCTGTTGCCACCACTTCATTAACCCTTGCTACTGCTAGAGCCTCTATTGCTGTAAGTTCATCTTCTTTGGCCATAGTGTCTTCTTAAATGCTTGTTCCCACCTTGCATCCTGAGGTGGTTGAGATGGTCAAGGAGGTCGCATCCCCATTTGATTTTCTTGCCAAAAAATAAAGAATAGGCAAGGGGAAGAAGGTCCTTGTCACTTCGGAGGTGATACCTGATGTCGAGGATGAGGAGCGATCTTCCAATCTTAGCCCAAAGACAGAGGAGTACTTTAACTTCCTTTGGGAGAAAGTCAAGCTGATCTTGGGGCCTTGTAGAAGGGTCAAAATATTAGAGTTGGAGGAGTTTTTGGGAGAAGGATTAATGGGTTATGCAGCTCACCATAACCTGCTGGTAAGTAAAGTCCTTTCAACTTAGTTCTATTGCCTTTTGTAATATGACTTGTTCATTTATCATTTTCCCCTTTCTTTTTTTAGAGCTTGCTGTTAATAATAAAGCAGAAGAATACACTCTAGGCATGGGATGAGAAAAAGAAAAAGCTTAAGGGCAACCTAGATGGTGTGACTGCCAAGGTGTTAAAACTGATGGAGAAAGTTAGAGACGTCGAAGTTGCCAGGAGGGGAGCCAAGGAAGCTTTGTCTTATGAGGTGGCAAATCATGAGGTAATTAGATCCAACCTTCATAAGTTGTTGATGAGTTGACAATGGTACAGGGCGAACTAGATGTGACAATGTAGTAAGCTGAGGCTTCCAAAAGGAAATATGAAAAGGCTAGGAGTGAGGTTACTCAGGCCAGGAATGCAGTTATATTGGCAGAAGAAAAGGTTGCATGAGTTAAGGTGGAGACTGCCATGCTGATTGCAAGGGCTAAAGAAGAGGTAGTGTCTAAGGCCACTGCTAAATTTTTGTTCACCTTATGGAAGGAGCATTTGAAGATGGATTTTTCCTTTTTTAGTGGGAATGCTCTTGAGTTTATCAAGGGCTTTAAGGAGGATGCGAGAGTAACTTCTCCCGAAAGGGGTTCGTAGCTAGCAATTAGAGCTTCTCTGGCTCAGAACTTGATAGAAAGCAGCTTGCAGGTCAAGGAGACTGCTAATGATCAAACTGCTGGTGATCAGCTTGCTTCGCATATGGACCTTCCTACCCAAGGCACAAATTTTGGGGGCTAGTCTCTCTCGTAGGCCATGGTAGTTGTAGGTTTATGTATTTCAGACTTTCATATGGATATTCTCCTCGTTGAGGTCTTTAATGAATTTTGTTATTACATTTTTTAAGTACGTCGTGTTGAATGATGATATCATGAATAAACCCTTACAGATCATAGTTAAATGCCCAACTAGTCACAGTAATGCTTTTTAGCTTCCAGCAATGCATATTTATCAAGTCGAATGGCTAGTAGTCTGCATGGATGCACTTCAGCTGGTGGTCTTTTGAGCATCGATATGCCTCAGCTGGCTATGAGCCTCAGTTAGCAATGAATTGACACTTATGTGCCTCAATTGACTGTGAGCCTCAGCTGGTAATGAATTAAGCATCGATGTGCCTTAGCTGATTATGAGCCTCAACTAGCAATGAATTAAGCACTAATGTGCCTCAGCTAGCAGTAAGTAGGTTGCATGCATTGCCAAATAGTAGCTCTCATACAGTGCCAAATAATAGGTTGCAGGCGGTGCTAGATAATAGGTTACATGTGGTGCCAAGGAGTAGGTCGCATGCGATGCCAGATAGTAAGTTGCATGTGGTGCCAAGTCTTTGCAAGTACATTAAGTCAAATGCCTTTTTTAGAGTGGAAGGGTAAGTGCTCGCTTTTGGATTAGAAGTGCTTGTTTCCAAATTAGAATGGCGATAGCTCACTTTAGGTATTCTATTTGAAAATTTGTTTGAAAATCAATAATTAGTCATAAAAATTTAAAAACAATATTACAGAGTTAGATAAGCAAACTGGAGTTTATTGATAATATGGGTGGTGATGTGCAGTGCTCCAAACTCAAGGCTCTCCACCATAAATCATGTCAACCTTCGTCCCCCTTATCCTTAGTTTGACTTCATCCTTGTAGCAGTGTCAAGCTATGTGCTGGTGACCTTGCACACATCCAACTCTGTTGGGGGTTAAGAATCTAATAGTAAGTGTCCTAGTAGACATGACCATTTTTAGGTCATTGATTACAGGTCACCCCAGCACTACATTATATGCTGAGGGGCAGTTGATGATTAGAAAATTTGCTAGGATGGTTACCTGGCAACCCGAGTCTTTAAGAGTAATGGGAAGCCTAATCTACCCTATTGGTACTCTGGCGTCTCCAGTGAATCCATAAAGGGGCCATGGAGAAGGTTCTAATTGGCTTGTGCTCAGACCTATTTGTTCAAAACATCTCTTATATATTATGTTCACCAAGTTGTTTGTATCGCTTATAATCCTTCGTACCCCGGTATCACCAATTCTGGCTTGAATAACCAATGTGTCATTATGGGGGGAATGTACTCCACGTGCGTCTTCATCTGTGAAGGTGACATTGCCCAAGGTCATCCTTGCTTTCTTATTGGGACTCTCAAATTCATTGTGTCCAGTAAACAAGATGTGTTTTGCTTCCCGCAAGTAGCATTCATCTGACCTGCTTGAGGTACCTGCAATAGAAGGCCTACTAAGAATGGTAAATATGGTTCTTACTGAGGGTACACCTTTCTGCTCAGGAATTTCCTGGCATTGTTGTCGTATAGGTTGCTAATGTTGCTGGGGCCACTGTTCCACAAGTTGCACCACATAATCTCTTAAATGATCTCTCTTGATTAGGTCCTCGATTGCATCCCTAAGTGTCCTGCATTTCGAAGTGTTGTGCTTGATTTCATCATGATAAACACAATGCTTGTTCTTATTTCTGAACTGATCAGGAGTTCTTATAGGGTTGGGCTTCTTGAAATCCTCTCTGTCCTTCTCTATCATGAAGATCCTTTCCAAAATATTTGACAGGATGCTGTAGCTATCATGGCAACCTTTACACTGAGATCACTCATTTTTGGCTTTCTTTGCGACTTGGTTTTTAGGGTCATTTTCTTGACTCTCCTTGCCATTCTCAGCATTGCCCCTCTTTTTAGTTTGGTTGGAGCCATTTGTCTTGTCCTTAGACTTTTTAGAGATGAAGGTTTCCTCCCACCTAATCTCTTTGGCAGCTCGTTCATAGAATTCTCCCTGGTCCCTTACTAAAGATTTGTATATGCTTTCATATAGCTTCCCATCTTTGTGGAGTCCCATTAAGATTGTCGTTAAGATGCACTTGTCTAAGGGATTTTCTACATTACTGACCTCATGTCTAAATTGGGTAATGTAGTCCTTTAGTGATTCATTCTTTCACTGAAAGACTATCACGAAGTGGTAGGGTGGTGTGAGCTGCCTCTTCAGTGCCTTGTATTGGTTAATGAGTCTCCTCTCCTATTCTTCCCAAACATCAATACTGTGAGCTTTGAGATTCCTGAACCATGTTCAAGGTAAGTCCCCTAGAGTGGCTAGAAAAACACGACACCTGACTAAAGGATTGATCATCTGAAGATCCATCTATATGTTAAATGCATCCAAGTGGTTGTATGGATCACTATCCCTATTGTACAGTGGGATAGTGGGACTTTGAATCTATTTGGGAGAGGCTTTTTGTCGATCTCCCTGGTGAATAACGTTCTTTTGTTGAAATAATCTTGGTGGTCTTAAGTCTGAGGTCATTGTTCCAATTGCTTTACCCTTTGAAGTAGCTCCTTTACCATGTGATCTTGAGTTTCAGACCGACGACTGGGAGATGGTTGGCTTCTCTTTCTGTGGTGGTCCAAAGTCCTGTGCTTTTCTTGCTCGTGGCCCAATGATTTTTGATTTGAGGCATGTCTCCTACTGATCCTGTTTAAGCCTTTAGCTTGACATGAACCCCCACGTCGTTGATGGTCTCCTTCATCTTCCTCATGATCTCAATGGGCCTCTAACCTTGGCCATGAGTTGGTAGAGTGAGCTGAATGAGTTAGCCCCTCTTTATGAGCTCTTTCTCATGGCCGTTGGAGAGTTTCTCTCTGCGTAGTGCCCCTAACCTGCTCTTGTGATTCTTGGACTCGTGCCTGAGTTAATGTCGTAATCGCCTTAGCTAACTCTCCTATCATTTTCTCTAACGCTTTGTGACGCTGATGCCATGATTGTATTCCATCAATGATATCAGGTTGGTGTGAGGCTGCTAGTGGTATGCCAGCAGCAACACCTACAGCGGGGACTGTGAAAGTGCCTGTATGGATGATCGGATCCTTTTGATGTTCTGTAAGACCATTTAGTTAGCCAACTACAGCATATAAACTTATGGTGATTTTTCCCCTAGCCATTGGAAAATAATGGTGAATGAAGTTTAAGGCCCTTCCTTTAGCACCAAAATGTTAATGGTAAAATCTGATCAACCTAAGTTTTGATCTATAAGCTGCAAAATGAATGTGAAAAGAGAGAAAGAGAGAGAGAGAGAGACAAAGAAAGAGCAAGGAGACACTAGAAGTTTTTAACATGGTTTGGCTAAAGTAAATTTGACCCCTACATCCACAACTTTTATTACTCTTTGCTAAGTATATTGTATCTAATGATTGAATGTCCCATGCACAATGATTTCATCCCCTTTTATAATAGTTAGGGGGTTACAGTTTGAATGTAAATCTATAACAGATAAGTATCATAACTTGATTAGGATTATATAGTAGATTAGGATAGACGGTTATAATAGTCTCCTACCAGAATAGGAGACTAGACGGACTTTCCCAATGGTTGAAGACTCTTGTTGCAAGCTGTGAGCTAGGCCTTGTTCTCTTGACTTGAGGTAGCCACTTTGACCCCTGTTGATCAGTGACCTTAGCTCATATTTAGTGACCTAGTATCTTAGTCCGGTGGTCTCAATCCAAAATGAGCTGGGCCATTATTAGCTGGGTCTATCCATTAGGCTTTTACCAGCCTATTTATGTGGTGCTGAATATTACCAATAACACAAAGGAAGAGGTTAATATTCCTTTTGCATCATTTTTAGCTATGAGGTTGGTTATAGTTAGTTGAAGCTTGCATTAAATTCTTTGCAGATCTCTAGGTTATGAGGTTGATCATAGTTTGAAGAGATAGAAGAATTATTGCATCTAGGTTAGGCAAAAGCCTGGTGAAATCTTGTTAAGTTTTAGTTTGGCAAGAGCCCAGAAAAATTCTTGTTGTATAAATTGGCTATTCAAGAGCCTAGTTAAAATCCTGATTGTAGTAATAAAACAAGTCATCTGGTTGAGGATTGACTTAGTGGATGTAGATTTCATTTATGGTTTTAGGTGAAGTTGAACCACTTTAAAAATTGTAGTATCTTTATTATTTCTTTATTTTCTGTAATTCAATTTTACTGTAACATAATATTTCTGCAATGTTGAACTGATATTACATATTATGCAATCTTATAATTCTATTATTCTATTGTAATCAATAATCTATTATTATACACTCTTATACAATCTTGATTAATTGTTTAATTGGATTTGAAATCTCACATCATACCAATTCAGTCACTCCAATTAAGTTGCTAAATATTCCATTAGCTTCCTAATCTAATTCAAATAAAAACTTCCACTTTTGCAAATCAAAAGAATCCAAATTAAGAGAGTATATAATTTACAAAGTAAAAGGGGAAGATCGTTTTTCAGCACTTTGATATATATATATATATATATATATCAATATACAAATATATTTTTAGGACTTATAGTTGGAATTAGAGCTTTAGGCTCTTGATACACTCTTGTTTTCAAAAGTGAAAATTGATTTTTCTTTTACACTATTACTAGAATATCCTTCTTTATACAAACCCCCAGGTTCTAATGGATATCATTATACATATTGAAAGCAAAAGATTAGAGACTTCATTAGAGCAACTAATGTTGATATGTGGGAACTTGAAGATGGTTATGATCCACCTCAAACCCTTATAAGTGGTATTTTATAACCAAAAGCTAAATCTTTATGGACTGAAGAGGAGAGGCAGAGACACCTCCTTGCCTCTAAGGTTAAATGGATCATCACCAACTCTCTATCCCCTAATGAGTATGAGAAGACTTCAAATTGCATTATAGCTAAACAGATTTCGGATACCTTAGAAGTAGCTCATGTAGGAACCACTCAAGTTAAGGCATCCAAAGTATATGTTTTAGTATCTGAATATAAAACATTTAAGATGGAAGAGGGTGAGTTAATTAAAGATTTAATTCAAAGATTCACTACCATAACTAACCAACTTTTGTTGCTTGGAAGAAAGTTTGAAAGTGTAGATATGGTACACAAGGTTCTTAGATCACTCATTGAAGAATGGCAATCAAAGGTAACTGCCATAAAGGAATCTCTGAAGATGGGTATGCCGGCTATACAAGAGCTCTATGGAAATCTAGAAAAGCATGAATTGGAATTAAAGAGGTATAAGAAAAATGGAGTTGATAAAAAGAAGAAATCATTGGCACTTAAGGCTACAAAAGAATCTGATGAGGATGAATTAGAAAGTGATTTAGAGATACATGATAAAGAGGATATGGCTTTGCTAAGCAAGAAGCTACAAAGGATTCTTAGAGAAAAGAGGCATAGAAAAAAGAGAAAGATAGTACCTTAGAAGAAGAATCAGAATAAAATAGATCAAGGAAATATAAGTGTTAGCACAACAACTGCCTACTTTGAATGTAAAAAGCTTGGCCACATCAAACTAGATTGCCCAGTCTATCTGAAAAGACAACTTGAGAATAAAAGAAGAAAAAGAAAACTATCTTATAAGAAGGTTGATTTAGCTATCTTTGAAGATGAGCATACTGATTCAGAAGATGAAGAGAAAGAAGAAGAAGCCCTTCTCTATCTCATGGCAAGACTTGATGACAATGAAGTATTTGGTAATGAATCCTTCTTCTATTCTAAAGATGAACCTAATCCTTATGATGATTATAATTCTTTTGTTGATGATGATAGTGAAAAAGATATTAATGATGTCTACATAGAACTATATGATTCTTTATTGAAAGCCAAAAATGAATTAAAGCATGCTAAGGATGAAAATGGTAGCTTGTTGAAGAAAATAAGCAAATTAAAAAGGAAAAAAAATACTGATTTACAAGTTTGAAATAGATATATTGACCATAGCTTTACAAGGATTCACTAGTAATGAGATTAAAGTGAACAACATGCTAAAAGGTCAAAAGAACTTTCATAATAAGTTTGGCCTAGGATATAGACAACAAAGGAAGAAAAGATCAAATAGAAACCATAGAAATATCACCTGCTTTTACTGCAACTGTAAAGGACACCATATCAAATACTGTCCATATAGAAATGGTACCTATGAACTAAAGCCTAATGAAAAGCTAGTTTGGTTACCAAAGGTATCAAATTGTAATAAATATGTTGCTATGGCTACTAACAAATTTGGACCCAAATTTTGTAAGGTGCCAGCAAAGAAAGTATAGATTTTATTTTGCAAGTCTGTGTGGGAGAAATAAGCGCAACTGTGGTTTAAGGAAGCATCTCACAATTGTTGAAAAAAAGTTGGACTCACACAAGTCCAAGAATTTTAAATCCCCCTTATATCAATAAACCTTTCTTATCTTTGTATTTTAAATCCTAAATTGATTTGTAGATTGCAATTACTAACTTAGGCATTGGAGATTTTGTTGAGTTTATTTTGCAGGTACAAGGAGAGAAAATTGAGTTTTCAATTGATTTGAAGAGTTTATTGATTGCTTAAATGATTAGGAAAACTTTTAGAAAACAAAAACTTAGAAAAACTGAATTTAGGACATCCTGAATTAATCCAGTAATTAGTTTGAATTTTTCTAGGATTTCTTTGAGTTTTTGAACTAATTCCTAAATCGATTCTCTTCTCGAAAATTGCACACTAAGAATCGATTCCTTAATCGATTCACCAAATTTTCTAATGTTTTGGGAAGACTCAAAAATTTCTAAAAATTTTCTAAAACCTGGATGAATTGATTCCCAAACTGATTCATAGGGAATTCTATGAACAAATGAACTGATTCCATAATCGATTCCTACATAAATACTATACTCGAATCGATTTATACTTAAATTTTTGCCCTCTGAATTGGTTTATGAATCAATTCATAGTGCTATACTATATATAGTGAATTAATTTTCAAATTCATTTGCACAAAATCTCTCAGCCAAGAAATCGAGCTCTCTCAACTTCTCTCAATCCAGTCTCAGTTCTTACTTAATCTTTTTACAACTTTCGTTCACAAAACACTTAAAAACACTTATTCTAACATTTTTGTCCGATTGTTTTCATCAAATCCCCCAAAAATCAAAAAGCTCCAAATTTTACCTAAAACTCTAACTTCTCAATTTCCAAAAATTTTTTAGAAATCCAACCATGTCCAAATGAGTCAAGCTCACTACTAAAAGAAAGGAAAAGTCTTCATTACAGCCATCAAACCCTATAGTAGAGGATTCACTTTTCAAATCAACCAATGAATACACTTCCTACCTACAACTCACCCATAGGAAGGTAGAGCCATTGAAATGTTTTAATGATGAGTGATTATAGTCTACCCATTTACCTAGATTATTAGCTAAGTATAAGTTAGACAAATTTTTGACTTTCAAGGGAAATAGTTACCCCAGATTAGTGAAAATGTTTTATGCAAACTTAGCTGATACTGAAGGTTAATTGTCATGTTATGTGAAGCACAAGCATGTAGTTATTGATTCTAAATTTCTTGCAAATGAATTTAATTTGGATAATATTCAACCTAAGCTTACTGCAAGACACTTCACTGAATATAATAGGGAACTAGCCATTAGGATGCTTTTTCCTTATTCCTCCTGAAAGGATGGAAGTGGAAAACTGCTCATCATTGGCTTGTCTCCTGAGGATAGAATCTTGCACTATGCTTTGTGTAAGTGATCTTGCCTAGAATTACTAATTTTACTCAAATAGTGGAAGATGATCTATTTTTGATATGGGTCATTAAAAATCAACTTGATTTTAATATGCCCTACTATATTTTGAAACATATGGCTGATTGTTTTAAAAGAACAGACATTGGCTACCTCCCATATGGCATGATCCTTACTCTAATTTTTGCTAAATTCAAAATCAAATTTTTTGATGAAATTTTAGTTTTAGAACCAAATTCAACTACCATGATTACTACTTCACATTTTCATAAAATGGGAATGCAAGAAAATGATCA
>JANHAO010016468.1:0-14357 GCA_026873985.1 Saraca asoca
TATATGTTAAGTTTATATGTCATCAATTTTATTAACAATATTAGAGGTAATAGATAGAGGGACTTAATTGAACAAAATTAAATTTTTGACAATGAAATTTAGAATGAAAATTAAATTAGAGCAAAAGCTAGAAAATTTACCTATCTAAGAATCAAAATATTGTTTTAGCCATAAAGAAAAATTTGTTTTTGGAAAATAACTCCAACACTTTATTTGAGATACTGCATCAAAACATTCATCTTGAAAGTCATTTCAATCAATAAAGAAAATATTTAGCGTAATAAAATTATCCTAACACTTTAAATGAGAAAATTGAAGAGCTATAGGCATTTTGTATTTCTAGGGGCCAAATACTCCATCTTTTGTTCTCCATTTCAACTATAACACATCAGATGGAGGTTTAAGTATCAGGTATTTAGGATAACTTATGAGTTTCATGGATTTAAAAGGATGCATTCAGAATTTTGCAAGAAAAGCTACCAATGGAAATTAAGACAACTTTCTCAAGTATATACCAGTATTATAGGGAAAATGCATTGGAAAATGTTAATTGCATGTTAAAACTATGCACTTACATGTAAATACTTTGTCAACACATTTTTAACCAATGGATTTGGTGTACAAGTGGAGCAGTTTAATCCATATTATAATATGTAAATAAGTAAAAATTTGTAAGATAAAGTCAGTGCAAGTGCCAATACTCATTTGCATTGGTATTAACATACAAATATACGAAATCTAAAAGTATTTCTTTCATTCTTTTATACAGCCAAACTCTGATATAGCCAACTTTCATAACCATGAAGGCTTACTCTGCATCTTCATCTTCTTCAGGGGATTCAGGCTAGTAAGCAAATCCATGACCTCTTCCTTGGAATATCACTACCTTAGAGCCCGTATCAATTCTCTTTTCAATAGTTTGTACTTCGCTAATAGCATAATGTGGGTCATTGTCCCCTAAGATAAACAAGACAGGAACTTGTATATCTAAGGCAGACAAAGGATTCATTCTTGTACCATAAAAGGAGATTCTAATGCCAAAATAAGTGCCTTGGTCTTAAGCTAACACCTCTAAAACTCGGCCACCTCCAAAGCAAAAACCAATTATGCCAAGCTTTTTGGAAATTCCTACTACCACGAATTCATCAACCATCCATTTGGTACATGTTGAAACATCTTTTGCAATCCTTTCAGGATTTTGTCTAGCAATCCACTGTTCAAACATTGTCTTTGGCTTGTCCTTTGCCCATGGATCTCCTTGAAATAAGTCTAGTACCAGAATGCTGCAATTTTGTTTAGAATCTTTAGATGAAGAGTAAATAGGCTAAAAGGGTATTACTATGAGAAACTTGTCTATGATATAATGTATAATTTAAAAATTATGCATTGATGGTAGCTCAAGCTTGAGGAACATACTTGTAACCATTGCAAGCAACACAATATGCAAAATCTCTTGTGAAAGAATCCTCAAACCCAAAAATATCTGAAAGAAGCAATAAGCTAATTCCATTGTTATTTTTTACAGCCTTGAATAGATAAGCTTGGATGCTATCATCACCCTCCCTAAGCAAAAGCTCCACTCCATTGATAATTCACATGCTTCATCACTTATATCATATTCCACTTTGAGCAAGCTACATGATATTTTATGGTATATAGTGTTGTGAATTGATCTTTGAATATTCAAATTGCACTTTTTCTGTGGAAAAACTGAAGAATTACAGTCAAAAAGCCACATATTGCAAATGATGAAACAAGAAGGCTACCAATTACTGTGATTTAAGCATGATGAATATTATTTATTCAAGAGCAAATACGAGCATGACCATTCCCTAAATGCACTCCTTCACAAGTAAATTGAGTTTAACATTGGGGTGCCAAGTGGAAATAAAGAAAATTTGCAACAAATCATGTTTGCATTATAGTTAACCATTCTTAAATTGATCTATTGCAGTATCTAATTGATAGTTCCAAAAATTCAAGTTAACTTTTGCTCAACTATGAAAACACAAAACAAATATATTTAAAAAGAGGGCATATCATCCCTTAGAAAGAGTAACCATGTAATAGGATATATTTTTATAAAATGAATAATGCAACTACTTTAAGAACAAACTCACATCAATAATTGGAGGTTGACCCTTGAGTCTAACTTTTATATGGTTCTTTTTTATCTCACACATAACAAACCTTGATTTGGTTCCCTTTGGCATTGGAACATTTACATTGGCCTCCTGTAAACTCTGAGTCCAGGAATATTTCTCCATATCCAAGCCATTACCTTTATTTGGAACTGTCAGGTATTGAGACATAGAGGCAAAAAAGAATGAATTAGAAAAGGGAAAGTTTCCAAGCTATGGACATCAATTCTACAAAAATTGAAAGTTGAAACAGAGGAATAAAGGTGAAAACTTCCTTTTCTTTTTTTAGCATTTTAGCATAAGAGGAAATCACATAAGCAAGAAGCCACCATAGAAAATTATTCTAATTCACTTTTTATAACTTATAAATTTGAAGCAGGCAGTATTGAATTAAGAGACGGATCTAACTATCCTATTAAACATTTTAGAAAATAGGCAAAGTTAAATGTGAAAAAACATAAGATAGTATAATCCCTAAATAGAAACTGACCACGAGAGTGAATTTGCTAAAAGGAACTAAAACCAAAGATTTGAATACCATTGCTATTGCAAAAGATGAAGAAGCTAAACATGGTTCTGGGACATAGTGTGTTTGTTCAAGTGTAAGGTCATTCTAAACAAAATCAAACCCTATCTTTCACTAGCAAAAAATAGTAGTCATGTACTCTTACATTATCAATCACATGATTTGGCTGAAGTTGATGGGATATAAGCCAGTAGCAACTAGCCAGAAAAATAAAAAAAAATTCAAATCCTGGCAAGTGGTATTGATAAATTTCCTATTGCAAGTTTGTAACAGAAGATTGATTGGACCATTTATTTGATCAGAGTTCAATCAAGGAACTGATCTTGCTTCATTAGCTTCCTCCATCAAACTGGATATAGGACAGGAAGATAAAGCGTACATGCTAAGAAGATCAGATAGATAGGTGAAGGAACCCAACTTCAACTTTACATGTTAAAAAACCGATTAGGGCAATAAAAGTGCAGAAAAAGAAAAGTGTCTATGTTTGTTTAGATTGTAAGGAAGTCACTAAGTCATTACTATCTAAGCCCATAACTCAAGACCAAAATGCCTAGCCTAAGAGGTCCACTAAATAAAATACAGGAGAAATTTATTGAAACTAACTAGCAGTAATGATGTAAGGCACCAAACCAAAGTATCCATCACCACCTAAAAATACACGCTAATTAACACAAATGAGACTCAATTGAAAATTAAAATAGTACAATAACAAGAATATGGGCATATAAAGGTCCCATGAACATAATCCAAAAGAATTATTAACAATGGAAACATGTATCAGTGAAAAACCATGAGGGAGTTATTAACTACATGAAGAACATTATGCTATGGCCGTAAGGAAGAGACTATGCCTTTGAATAGTCTAAACACGGTAAAAGAGTAGAGAAAATTTAAAATAAATCAATCAATCAGGATCTAGAATATCATAATACTCATTCAAGCTTTCAAGATCCTCCTTCCATTATGCATAAGGAAACAAAGAAATAACTATTCATGCTCATTTTTCTTCAACAACACTAAATAAAAGAGTAAGGACACTGTGGAGATTAAACATAGAAACTAGGAAGAAAATAGTATCCAAGAGTAGAGACACATATGCCAAATCACATGCATCGATTAATTGAAAAATCAAGAATTGCATGAATCAAAGAAACTCAACAACATGGAAAAAAGTATGAAATTGCAGCTATCAAACCCGCACACTAGCTTTTAGGGTACAAAAAGAATTGCAAAAGGTAGATCAAATAGAAATAGCATGACATATAGGGCATAAAGAATGATATGAAAAAGATATAAATCCCTAAAAAAATCATAGATTCTCGACGAGGAGGAAGAAACCTTGAAGAGATAGGAGAAGTTGGGATCATCGCAGCCACGTTAAGGTTGAAGATCGATGAGGTTCTAGAGCTCTGTAGTTATCATCAACATGTAGTTCACCATTTTTTAGCGTTAATTTCAAGCAAACTTGCTTTTAGTCCCTTTTCCACTCTCCAAAAGCTCTGCAACTCAGTCCCTCTTCCTCACTCTCCAGAACCTCTGCAACTTCCAAAGGAACAAAACTTGGAGGTATTTACAACTTTGCCATTAATGAAAAGCATTATTCTCCGTGTTTTTTATACAAAATGAAAATTATTTTACACAAAAACAAGGAAAACACCTAAATGGTGTTTCTTAAAAATTGTTTTTAGATTTACACTTTTACAAAATAGTTTTTAAAAATAATTTATGAAAACAATATGACAAACAAGTTTTCTTGTTTTTGTAAAATAAAAAAATAAAAAAACTATTTTTCAAAACAAAAAAATAGCATCCCAAATAGACCCTAAGGTTCAGCTTTCAAGCCACAAATAATGAGGCTAAGTATGAAGCTTTGTTAGCTAAACTCCGACTAGCCAAAGAGATGCGAGCTGAAAGGTTGAAGATTTTTAGTTATTCTCAGCTCGTTGTCTGCCACATGCTAGAAGAGTACCAAGCTCGAGGATCAAAGATGACTACATACTTGCAGAAAGTCTAGGAATTACTAAGGAAATTTTAGCATTATGAGGTCAACCAAATACCATAAGCGCAGAATGTGCATGCTGATACCTTGGCTCACCTAGCCATAACCAAGGATGCTGACTTCCTGGGGGCGATCCTAGTAGAATTCCTCACGTCCCCGATCATAAAATAAAGAGATGCTTTGATGACAATTTCCAGGATGATGGGTTCTTGGAAGAACCCAATCCTAGACTATCTGCAAAGTGACAAACTGTCAGAGGATAGGCTTGAGGCCCGAAGACTCTGAGCTTAAGCAACCAGATATTGCATCTATGATGATGTATTGTATAAAAGAGGGTTCTCAACCCCATTTTTAAGATGCATTGATGGCCCTA
Organism: Saraca asoca; assembly: GCA_026873985.1. NCBI lineage: Eukaryota > Viridiplantae > Streptophyta > Magnoliopsida > Fabales > Fabaceae > Saraca > Saraca asoca. The sequence goes on from JANHAO010016468.1 coordinate 5,040, forward strand.
ATTGTGATACCATCCTGGAAGAAATCTATGCTAATCATTATGGAAACCATGCTAGGGGTTGTCCTTAGCTCAAAAGGCTCTTTAACAAGGATTCTACTGGCCCACGATGAAACAGGATGTGATTGAACTCATCAGGAGGTGCGACAAATGTCAAAGATTTATGAAGATCCTGCAAGCCCTGCCAACCTACTTGCAGCAGATGGTTAATCCATGGCCCTTTGTAATTTAGGGCATGAACCTAATAAGGTTGCTTCCTACAGCTTGCGAAATTTGCAAGCATGCAGTGGTAGTTGTAGATTACTTTACCAAGTGGGCAGAGGCAAAGGAGCTTGCAGAGATCTCTTCTATAAAAATAGAAACATTTCTATGGAGTAATATCATTTGTAGATTTGGAGTCCCCCAGCAGATTATGACTAATAATGGGACTCAATTTAATAGCAAGTAGTTCCTCAAGTTTTGCGATGATCTCAAGATTACAAAAAGTTTCTTGACTGTAGACCATTCGCAGGCTAACAGGCAAGTTGAAGCCATTAACAAGATCATAAAACAGATCTTGACGAAAATATTGGAGGCCAAAAAGGGGGCGTGGGTGAATGAGTTACTGAAAGTGCTCTGGGCCTATAGAACTACACCTTGCAATGCCACAAGAGAAACCCCTTTCTCGATGGTATACAAATGTGAGATAATGATCCCAACAGAACTTGAAGTAGTATTGCAATGGAGGATTACCTTTGATCTAGAGGATAACGACCAACTACTCGCCATGAACCTAGATCTCGTAGAAGAAACAAGGGAGAGAGCTTGCCTTAAGGTCGTGACCTATCAACAATAGGTCATAAGATATTACAATTAAGGGTTTGAGCTTGAAGCTACAAACCTGGCAACCTCATTCTACATCTTATCCTTCCTAGCACTCGTAAAGCTAGCGAGGGGACCCTTGGGCCGAACTAGAAGGGCTCATACCTCGTTAAGAAAGTTATTGGCCACAAGGGTTATCATTTGGCAGATATGGATGGGACAAAGTACCATTGAGCTTGGAATGCTGAACATCTTCACCGTGATTACCAATAAAGACCCCCCAATGTTTATAAAAGATTATTTAGAAATAAGTGTAAACATTCAAGTAATTCTTTGAATTTTTATATTTGTATTCGTTTCTAAATAAAAGTCTTAATAAAGACTCACACAAGAAGCAAATGATGTATTATATATAGAGTATTAATTGAAGCAGTCCACTGAGTACTCATCTTTGCACAAATTTATCAAGTCTCATGTGTTTGAGCAGGGAAGCCGATGAGAGTAAATGAAAATTCATTCAATGTTACTACAAAGTTAATTTATACAAGGTCTAAAGATTCTTTTCAAAGTTTAAAAAAATACAAAATTACAAAAATTCATGGCCTAAGGAGCTCGAGCTTCAGGGGCTAGAACTTCAGGAGTTGGGCCTTCTTGAGGTAAAGGGTTAGTAAAAGGAGTTCCAGGGACATCCGTTACCTAGTCACTAACAACTTTCATAACCTATGAGCCATTTTCCCCTTGGGGAGAACCCTTAGTAGAAGGAGCTTCAACCATAGACCCTACACCCTTTCTAGAAGAAGCCTTAGTAGCCCTCCTCTTGAAGTATTCCATAGCCTTAAGAGCCTGCTCATCGAAAAAGGAGAAGTTTAATTCTAAATGCTTCTCCCACAGGGCGTAAAAGAAATCGATGCCGGTCTTGGACTCTGTCTTCTCTACTGCTTCCACCATTAATAAGGCAATCTCCACTTTGACCTTAGCAACCTCCTATTTCCCAAGGGCAACTTCCTTTAAAGCATTTTCAACCCACCGCCCTACTTCCTTTACCCGTTGCTCTGCTAACCTAGCTCGCTATTCTGTGATCTTAACCTGCTAAACTGCCCACTCAGCACACTTGTGAGCTAGGTCCAAGTTGATCCTCACCTTAGTCAAATCATTAATTGTAATGCCAAGGTTCAATGCAATAATCTTATGATTCACCACTTCATGAGATAGGGCAATCTCAGCATCCTTGGCTTTTTCCCTCAACTCCATACCTCAATGGTGACAACCGCCAGCTTATCCACAAGCTTCGCCTTTTCCTCCTCTTGGGCTTGAAGCTTCTTGTCCAGCTTCATCATTGTCAATAAGTTCTGAAGAGCCATATAGCCAAATTAGATTACGAAGAAAGTAGAAGAATCGGGATAAAAGGATTCCACTTACCACTAGGTTATAACAAGATGCATAGGCTAACAACCCTCTAATGGTGGAGTCCTCTAATTCCAACACCTGGATCTTCTTATGAGGCCCTAAGATCACGTTGACGTTGTCCATGAAGACGTTGAAGTGTTTTTCGATCTTGGAGCTGGGCCCAATAGGTTGCTCCATGACTTCTACCTCTAGAGTCACCCGCTTACGGCCAGTAGCCTTCTTCTTCTTCCCCTTGTTTATTTTTCGCTTCTTAGCATGGGGCCCAAAGGGGGTGGCGATATCAACTGCAGCCTCTACTTCAAGCTGAGGGATAAGAACTGGCTCTTATGAAGGAGCTAATGCTAAAGTCAAGGGTTAACTTCCAGCAATAAGAGCTATGTTGGCATCAAGAGCCAATGAGGTCTCCCCCTCATCAAAGTCAGATGGTGGCACACTGAGGATTAGTTTCATGATATCCTCATAATTGTCAAAGTTCACCAAACCTACCTTCTGGACCTAACGAATTCCTATTTCCCTAGTGACCTCAATACCTACAGCTAGTACGAGCTTATGGGTGCAAATGAGGCTTTTCTTGAAATGGAAGTCATTCTGAAGATCTTTTAAGGTAGTGAACTAGTCTAGGACTATTAGCTCCTTAGTTTCAAGAGTTAGATTCTTGCCAACCCTAACTATAAAATGAGACAAAAGTTAGAATCAATAAAATAAATGTAAACAAGTCATTAAACTTGTATGTCCTCAACTTGCTCTCCGAGGGTGAGGACAAAACTGAAGTTTGGAAGATCATGAAGGGATGGATAGAAGATATAAAACCAATGGGTTTTATACTGCCCCATGTTGGACTTCCCTTTGGCATCCCCTTGTAGCAGAATCCTCTTATGCTCCGAAGGCTAAGCCATGAGATAGTAAAGCCTGTCCAATATGCTCGCACACCTAATGTTGTACAAGTAGCACAGGACCTCAGTCGATGCGATGGGAGGTTATTCCTTAAATATATCAGCACCAAAGAAGTAAGTTGGGCATACGAAATGGAGGTAAGATAAAATGGGTAGAGTTTGATTTTATTCAAGAAGTTAATGATAAATGGGTGCATGGGAAACCTAAGCCCCACAGCAAGGTGCAGAAAGCTAATAGCGATAAAACCCTAAGGTGGATAAGGAGCGTAGTTATCTGAGGAAAGCACCATGAAGTGGCATCCACGGAGGATTTGAAATGTCTGAACCGTGATCTGAAGATCACAGAAGCGAATAGATGAAATGTATAGGCTGAACATCTGACAATTGGAAGGCCGTTAATTTATAGTGGCCTCTTAGTCCCCAACAGGGTCTAAACGAGTAGTGAAGTCCCCAACAATCTCACCACATCTCGAGGTCACTTCATTGGGATGTCACGTCCACTGTGCCAGAAAGCTGGGCTCATTATTGCCCCCTAATTAGTGACGTCGACATCCGTGACCTACGTCCATCTACACAAAAGAGAAAGGGGAATGGTCAGGTCACTACAAACAGAACCTACCCAAAGGCTAAGGCTAATGATTTCTTATGCGACAGGTCACACACGCCTTAGGTCACTGCACCTAAGACCCAAACTTCGAAAGATAGAGGGGACTCAACAACAGAACCACAAATCTAGAAAACAAACACAAGACTCGAAACGGTAATCAGAAACCCTAGAGTCTAATGGTATATTGCCTAAATAGGCGAAACTAGGCAAAAGGAAAATGTATAGGCAAGCAATTTTAACCAACATTCAAATGTTTCAATCACAAGTAAATGAGTCTCATACAAGCAATAAAATAGGAAAACCCAGAAACCACAAATTGAAGAGAGAAATACTCACCATGATTAGCCAAAGTAGAAGGTCTTAAAATGCATGTGGAAGTGTTTTCTGATAAGCAGAATCCAAATAGTAACTGGAGAGCTAGAACAATGCTGGCGGTAGTAGATAATAATGATCAATTGCAGGAAATGGCAAAGAAAATGGACTAAAAAAGCTTGAGAGTTCTAAGTTTCAAATGATAGGTAAGAGGGAAAGAAGAGCCCCTTCATTTTATATGGCACGTAGTGCCACCATTAGATCTAGGAACTTATCAGCTACCTATAATCTAATGGTTTGGTGAGTGCCAGCAAACAGCTAACAATAGCATGGCGCATACACTTACCAGAGGTAGGAGTAATTATGACAAGCCAGTGGCAGAAATCGAAGAGTCATAAACAAAATGAGTAGAAGCCTGCCAGACGACCCACAGGATTACAGATCACCAACGACAAACTAGAACTCCCAGCTCGCTTCACATCTAAGAAGTGCCTTAAGCACTAAACTCTTGCATGGACAACACCAAAAATCCCACGTTCAAGAAGTGCTAGCCACGCACTAAACTCTTGCAGGGGCCATGTCTAAGAAGTGCCTCAAGCACCAAACTCTTACACAGACAATACCAAAAAAGTCGCATCCAAGAAGTGCTAGCTAAGCACCAAACTCTTTCACAGGTTGTGTCGAAGAAGTACTTTATACACCAAACTCTTATACGGACAACATCAAAACTCAGTGTCCAAGAAGTGCTAGCCATGCACCAAACTCTTAAATGAGCCATGTCCAAGCAGTGCTTCGAGCACCAAACTCTTGCATGAAAAACATCAAAATCCCACATCCAAGAAGTGCTAGCCATACACCAAACTCTTACGTAGGTCGTGTCCAAGAAGTGCCTTTGGCACCAAACTCTTACACAGGTAAAGGTACATCTGTGCAACCTGCATAGGTGTTTGATCCTACACTAACAAAAGTGCCTAAGCACTCTGATGCTCGGATTCATAGCCAACAATAGCATTTTGGTGCTTAAACTCATTGCCCTTAAGATGAGCTAATGTTATCGATTGGTCATTTAATATGGCACACATCCTTTAAGTCATGACTTATTGACTGAAGTCCATTTATATAAATTCAACTAATATTATCTAAGATCGATTGACCTAACGAGCACTTATTTTATCTAACGATTATCGAGTTATAGTTTGCAAGGACTTACATTGTTGTCTATGACCTACTAAATCACTAATGTTGCATGCTTAGGAAAAACAAGAAATAAAATGCAAAGCCTCATTACAAAATCTCTTTTAACAAGGTAAATTTACATGAAGGGTCAAAGATACAAATCAAAATAAGTCTATAGTAAACTGGGGAAAAGTTGAACCCTAGCAAGCCTACAACTATAATACGCAAGAGGAACTACCTTTAGGGGCCAAATCCTATAAGTGGCGAGCAGGTCAAGCTGCTCTAACCCTTCCTCAACTTTCACTTGAGCCAATGGATTGTCCAACTTAAACATCCCTGAGGTGCTTGTAATAGGAGAAATAGCATTTGGGGCAAGTAAAGTGGCTGCACAAGTTCTCCCTAGTCTTCCTGAGTAAAGAAAGCATCCTTCAGCCTCATCAAGCCACTCAAAGGCCTGGGGATGTCCAACACCATCATGTAAGGAGGCAAAAGAACATAGTTAGAAAGCCTAAATTCCAATAAGCTGCAAGGTCAGCAAGCAAGCCTGACAGTTTTGGATCCTCTTTCCTATTTTCCTAAGAAGCTAAAAGCTCTTGCCTCAGCCTTACAACTCCGAGGCGCTTGAAAAAACTAAATAGTTAGCTCGCCAAAAGACAAAAGAGTAAAAAAGAAGGAGTTAAACTTGTTAGCACCATAAGGAGGTCATGAAGAAATTCCTAGAGTCCTCAAAGAGAAATGCCTTATGGGACCCATGTGCAGCAGGCCATGCATGCCTCGCAATCTCATGCAATAGACCATACACACCCTAGAGCACTTCGTCGAAGGCTAAAACTCCAAAAATATGGGGGGCTTAATCAGTGTACCCATCTAGTTATTCTTTGAAGTAGGGAAGGAGGCTTCTCACACCTTATATAGACTAATTCAACCTCGCAAAAAAATCCAGAGGGAATCCAATGGCACCAAATCGAATGGTCCAGAAGAAAGTGAGACTGTCGTGCCAACAATTGTGGAACGTGAACAGTGGGAGGTATGGCCAGGTGCAGATGAAGTGAAAGATCAAAGCCTAAAATGACAACATAGTAGGCTATGAATGAAGACTTTGACTATATGATAAACTATAGTTGAAAGATTTAACACTACAAACTGCGAGCAAAGATTCTATCAGCAGATTACAACTCCCAGTCTGTAAGGCGAACTGAGAGTTGGGGGCTGATGTTATGTGTATTTTCTAGATAATGCGAAATGGGTTGGCCAAAACCCAATAAGAAGATGAGTCTAACTAGAAAGGACCTAAATCATCCAATAATGAGGGTCGCTCAATAGAGGCACCATCTCGCTAGCTTTGAACCTAGGACACAAAAAGAGATCGAGACAAATCCCAACTCACCGGGGACGAACACTATCTTGCCAAGCAAAGCATGCTGCCCTAATTGTCTTTCAAGAAACTAGTTTGAACCAGCTAGTTAAACCTACTAACATAACTAGCAGGTCACCTAACATGAGCTCGGACTACCTAACAAGTTGTCTTAAGGATTATGTACGGAACGCAGGGATCTAGTCAGCACCTAAAGGCACATTCTCCTAACTGACAAGTCAACTCCCAAAATCGACATATCAGCCTCCAAAATTTGACAATGAAATGCTAAGCATTTATTACTCGTCAATCATTTATTGCCTACAATGGTGTAAATAATCAATTTGCTATTTGTCAAATTACAGTTGTAACCCTTCCAGCTTCTATAAATAGGGGAGGGATATATCATTGTAAGTGAGTGAGAGCAATTGCATGCAGACGCTCTACCGGAACAGTGAAAGAGCACTTGTAAAGTGAGAAAGCACTGATATTGTAACTCTGTTGAACTTTACAGAGAAACCACTATATAGAGCTAATACAAAGCACCATGGACGTAGGGGCCAAACTGGCTTTAACTAAACTATGATAAAAGCTTCTATGTCTATTGTTCTTCCTCCTTCTCATTTTTTTCCTGTTATAATTGGTATCATCAACTTGTAGTTTAGGGTGTTGAAGGACTATATGGGTTGACTAAGATTTAGGTTCACTAAACCAAATTTACCGTCAAAAATTATGTTTAATTGTGTGTCATCAATGTTTTTTAATTTTGGATCACAATACTATATTATGCAGAAAATTAAGTACAAATTCAAATCGCAACTTTATAGTTCAAATGTCAATTTGAACTGGCCTTGTGAAAGGATATGGGTTGAAAATCCTCATAGAAAAAAAATTAGAAAAAATTGAAAGTAATTGATTGTATTTATTATCAACTATATAATTTTAAATTTAGATGCTTATACTTGATATATCATGTGTTTATTGTATATAGGCAACTAACTATATAATTTTTAGTTTGGATGCTCATACTTAATTATATGTTTATTAAAATTAAGATGGCTTGATAATAAAATTGTTTGATTTTAATGGAACAGAAACCGTCTAAGGAAGAAATTTAGTCATATAGTAATAATATATAATCTATAGAACCTATGGAATAATGATTTGTTTATATGAAATACGTATATCATTTTGCTAATTTTATAAAAATTAAAATTCTTTCTTTCAGGTAAATTAAATATGAGTTGAAGATCCTCCCAAAGAAAAAAATTAGAAAAAATTAAAAGTAATTGATTGTGTTTATTTACAACAATATAATTTTTAGTTTAGACACTTATACTTGATTTTGTGTTTATTAAAATTAAGATGGCTTGACAATGATATTATTTGATTATGTATTTGTATGCATTGCAGGACACGACAACACTTGAAATTTCTTTTAGGTGATTGATTGTGTTTATTGTATATGTAGAAGATATCTATACTTAATATATTATGTGTTTATTTTACTTAAATTGTACATATAAAAATGTAGCTTGGACTTATACGGATGGACATGACAACACTTGAAATATTTCTTACCTAAAACTTTTATTAATGTCAGAAATTACATTATAGAAGAAGACTTAATTAAAGGAGAAGTACAATTGAAGAAATTAGTTAGAAAGTAAGTAAAATAATTAATATGTATAAACTTGTTGTTAAAATGACATGATTTTATTTTAATTTAGTTTTGTAATATCTTGAATTTTTGGTTGGTCCAATAAAATGTTGAAATTGAGATTGTATTGGATTATTGTATATTTTGGTTCAGTGATTGTTTTCACAAAAATGTAAATAACAAAAGGTTTTTGCAAAAATTTGGTTAGTTAGCAATAGATTTCTATAAAAAAAAATAAATGTAGCTAGCATAAGGTTTTTTCTAAGGGAAAAGACTTCAGTTTTTTATCAAAAACTAACGTGAATTGTTCTTACCTACCACATCATTCAGATAAACAATGATCTCCAAATTGGCATGGAATGTATGAAATAATCGACATGTAAATGTATCTCTATAGTAGTGGACGCAATTAATAAATATATGTATAAACAAGTAGATATGGTCATGCTTCCACATCCACACTTACACAAAATTTGTGGGGCTACCTATTTTTGTGTGATGTGGATCTATGCATAGATGTGAAAGTGATCCTAGAAATATGAAACTAACATCACTTAATTGTTTTTATAAATAAGAGTGGTTGGTAAAAAAAATTTGTTATATATTGACTTATTATGATTTTTATTTACAAGTTGCTACAAATATACTTGAACGTTCTATTGAAGATGTTTTTATCTTGAGTTACATATTTCATGTGCTACAAGTTTTTTTTTCTTAAATTTATGAAAATTATAATTTTAAAAATAATATGATTTTAAAAAAATTAGGATTCACCTATGCCTGGCACAAATTAATAATTAGTTATATATTATATTGATAAATGAGTAATAAAAAAATTATAATCAAACTACAGTTAAACCTTCATAAATTAATACTCGATAAATTAATAACCTCCCTAAAATAATATTTTTTTTCGATCCCAACTTGGGCTAGTTTACAAAATTAATAATTTCAATAAATTAATAAGATAATAATTTTTAGAAAGACCCTTATATAAATCTATAGTTCTGTCAATATCATAAATTCATAATTCTCTAAAATTACAAATATAACTAGGACAATTTAGTAAAATATGAATCTATTGTTGTTTGTTTGTTCATGAAATTTAAAT
>JANHAO010016469.1:0-14393 GCA_026873985.1 Saraca asoca
ATTGACTGAATGAGATAACTTCTCACCACGGACTTCATCTTACGTATGCAATACACGATGAATGCAATATAAAATGAATGTATAACCTTCATATCCGATTCACAGAATGTATAGTTCAGGATGCGATAGAACTCAATCAAATTGGTTTAGGGCACCCATCCAGACTAACACAATTAAACCTAAAAGAATTAAAGTGTTAAATTATTCACTTACCTTTTTGACACATTTTCATCGACAAAATCCATCATTTATGAACATCAAATCTTCAAGCCTAAATTTATAAGATTTCTATTAATATCAATTTTTTCATTGCAACCCACTTTATAAAAAATGAATATTTATTTTAGAGAATTATAAGTACATAAATTATTTTATCTATTTTAGTTAACAAAAGAAGAACAAAAAGGTTAAATGCATAGTTTGTAAAGCCTGAGGAGACTATTTACATAATTTAGAGGGTTACGTACAAATTGCAAATAGTTAAAGAGGGTTTTATGTAATTTAGCCTAAAAGAAATGGTAAAAACACAAATGGCATCATATTATTGGCCAAAAAGATTATCTGACAAGAGCAGTGATTGTTCAAAGAACCTTTTTTACGGACCCGGATTCAGTGCAGTTGCTAGGTCAACTGCACTGGCTGCAGTTCAATCTGGGTCGTTCGATCTGCGATCCGACGGTCCAGATCGTAGCTCACAAAAAAAAATTTATTTTATTTTTAAGAATAAAATAATCTAACTGTAAATTGCGATCTGGACCGTCGGATCGCAGATCGAACGGCCCAGATCAAACTGTACCCGGTGCAGTTGATTCCCAACTGCACTGGATCCGCATTTCTTTTTTACCCCTAATTAATTGATTGGGAGAAGGTATGAATGTGGAGTGGAGAGGACGGGCATGTAACAAATAAAACTAACAAAGCTCACATGAAACTTCTCCGTTGAGGACACCCAGTGAGAGTTGTCAGAAATATGGCGCGAAACCCAGAAATAGCAGTAACAGAAGATGATCAGAAACGGCGAACATGTCGCAAGGCATTTCGCCAACAGATTCTTCTCGAAACCGTAATTTCACTTTTCGAACTGGTTCGGTGCCTCCAGTTTCATCTTATTGTTTTGGTTCCAAAACTGAAAATTCAAAACGAATTCACCGGCTACCAACAAAAATCGTGGCAACAATTTTCAGTCACAGTTAGTTTCAAAAGTCATAATTTAACATGTCCGTTATCAGTAACCGCTTCATTTAATCAAAAAAGAAAAAGTCTTGAACTTTTTTTTTGGTAGTACTTGGGTTTAGAAATAATGAGTTTTATCTGATACCATTTCTTCACGATATTTATTACCCAGTGCTTTACTTGTTATGAATTTTTGATGTTTGATTCAGGTTTTGGTATTTTTCAATTTTGGTCTATGTATATCATGTAAATTATAGATTGGAATCTGGAAAAAAGGGACTCTTGAACAGCTTCCGGCGGATTTCAGGCTTGACACATTCAGTAAGTCATCACGATATTTATCTTTTTCTTTTTCCTGTCATGGCTGAACATTTTTGTGGAATTTTTTGATTGCATGAATAAATGAGGTATCAACTCCCAGTTATGAGGAAAAAAAAAAAAGGGTACTCGAAATTGTGACATTGCCTTCCGGGCATTGGCAAAGGGAGAGAAGGGAAGAGTGGGATAATAGCATTCAATTTGATGACATTTTATGATTATGCATTGAAATGTGTGTTATAAATGGATATTGGGATGGAATAAGGGATTTGTCTATAAATTTCTGAAAATTGTATGAAGTTTGGATTTTAAGGTTATCATTGATGTGGTCTTCAGCTAGGAGAATGGTGGCTGGATTGACATTGGAAAGGCTTTCATTTAGCTTCTGATATGCTGTGCAGCAGACAAGAGCTAGCTTTAGGATGAACAACATTGGTCCTATGCTCTTGTTTGTTGTTTAAGTGAAGAGTTTGACCTGATATGGCATTCCGGTTTCTCTTTGTTAATTCATATCTGCCTCATTGATTTGTTAGGGGGCATACGATACAACAATTGTGAGTCATGTTTTGTTCTTCTTCTTCTTTAGTTTTCTTTTTCTGAATTCTTCACTCATTGCTATCTATCTTGTTTAACATACGGTAGTTTTAAAAGTTCATCTTACATATCGATCAAAATCTTTATTACATTCTTTTTTACCAAAATCCAAACTAAAAAATTTAATGAAATTCATTTAATAATTTTGGTTATGGACTTGGAATAAGGCAAAGAAAGTTCTGAGCATCCAGATATCTTGCAGGGATTATCGAACAAAAGGAAGTGGTGAGGATTTAGACATGTGCACAGAGACATTTAAAAATAGTAAGCATGTAAACACATGTCAAGACAATATTGAGGATTTAGATATGTGCACAGAGACACTTAAAAATAGTAAGGATGTAAAAACCAGTCAAGAGAATATTGACGAGAGAGGAAGCAGCCAAAAATCTCATTCAAGCCCTGAGGTAATTGATGCTTGTGGAAGCAGTAGGCATTCAGAAGGAGTAAGCCCAGAGATTATTTTGGAAAGTGATAACAGTAATGAATCTAGCACACATATCAATGGCAGTGGAAATATATCATCCCCAGTCAACAGGTCAAGTTCTTTCACTTCATCAGAATCGCCATCACATGATCTCTTTAAAGTGGATACAATTAGTTTCTCCAAGTTGAGGGCATCTTTTGATTCGATTGGACCTGCACAAAAAGGTGAACAGATTGATCTTTCTAGTGAGAGCTCTGCCAACTCTGAAGTTGACAATGGCACTCCAGGTCGCCCATCAACATCTCAAGTTTATGATGGAATCCTTGGCCTTGGCATGTCACCAACTTCAAGGCCACCTGTCCAGGTGATGATTCGATCAACAGAACATGATCCTTATAGAATTCCAGATTCAGTGTTTGCAACAAACAAATCCAACACTCCACTGGAATGGAGTCTTCCTTCAAATGAATCATTGTTTAGCATTCAGTTAGGGAACACGAGTTTCTCCAGAAATCAAACAGTTGGTGAAATAGACAAGTCAGGGGAATCAAATAAATCTTTTGAGTTGGATAAGGTTAGCCCATTCTCACCAGTTACACTAGAACACACAGATAATTCCAGAAAAAGTGATGAAATAGAGGATTTGCAAACAACTGAGACAGGAGATGAAGTTTCCAAGAGGGTTACTGAAATCCAAAAGGATGTAAAGAATTCATATTCAGCTATATGTTGCAACTCATCCTGTTGCAGCTCATCCTGTTGCAACTCATCCTGTTGCAGCTCATCCTGTTGCAACTCATCCTGTTGCAGCTCATCCTGTTGCAACTCATCCTGTGTCTCCAGTCATTCTCATGGGAGTGGGCATGCTTTTGCTTTCCTGATGTGAGTCCATTTTATTCTGTGATCTGTTATCATTTTTTTACATTTCAACACATTGTGCCATAGATATGAACAGGCTGGAGAAGCATATATGCATATCTTATCATGTAATTTACTTGTGTCTGCTTACAATTATGTCTCATGTCCTTGTTAAGGCATAGGAAAGATAATTTACTGATTTATATATGCTTATCATCTTCTATGTATAGAGTTAAGTGCTTTCGTATCAACTTTATAAGCAAGTAAAGCATCTGTAATAGTTTAACACGAATGCATGTGTTACTACTTACCTGGATAGGCATAATTAGCCAAATCCCAGAGCTAATATGTAATCAATGAGGAATATAACCTTTTTTGCATTACAGAAACATGCGAGTAGGACAATGTTGCTACTGTTCATGGTCAAACTGCTACTGCGAACAACTAAGCTGCCAATTTTTTAATTGTTGCTGGGCGTTATGCTATTGTTGCCGTGGTTACAAAAGAGGGAATGATCATGCTTCTCCTAGGCATGTTTCTCTCTCCACATTTTCAGGACTAAATTTGAGAATACTTTGTTTGTCATTCTCCTCTTTCTGCCATATAGCTCCTTTTCATTCAATGTACTTATGTTTAGTTTTACTCCCTTTGATAGAAGTTTGTCTTTGTGATCTTTGCTCATGATTTTTGGTATTGTAATTGTCCTCGAACTCCAAAGAAAAAAAAAAATCTGTTTGATGTTTTGCAGTTCAACTGAAGTGGACAGAAAGAGTTCTGTGAAGGCAGATGTTCAACGACAGATATCAGATAAGGACGCACCTGAATTGAATTCCAGCTCAACTGCCAAAGATGCACCTGAATTGAATTCCAGCTCAACTGCCAATGACGCGCCTGAATTGAATTCCAGCTCAACTGCCAAGAGTCATTGGTGTCACTGCTTCTCCTGGCCTTGGTGTACATGGGGAAATTGGTGGCATTGCTTCTCTTGGCCTTGGTGTACATGCGGAAATTGGTGGCACTGCTTCTCTTGGCCTTGGTGTACATGCGGAAATTGGTGGCACTGCTTCTCTTGGCCTTGTTGTACATGCGGAAATTGTATTCGCTGTCGTTGTTTTTGAGGATATATTGGACCTCACTAGTTTATAGTTTTCATGGTTACTACCTAATTCAGGTACATAGGTTTGATAAGATGCCATTGTTTCCTACTTTCTAGCATCTTCTTGTCTTTCCTTCTAAACTTTTATATATAGAAGGAAAAGAAAGAAAGAGAGAAATTTAGTGTTACCTCTATTTCAGAAACTCCTTTCTTTCCCTTTTGGAAGGGATGAAACCACTCAATGTATCATATCTGAATTGTTATTTTCACACTTGTGTTTTGTGTTGAAAAGTAGAGGTGATGAAGATGGTCATAGCTTGCAATCTCTGATCTTTATCTGCCTTGTGGAAACTGTAACTTATGTTTCTTACAGTGGCAAGTAGCACACTATATGTGGATTTAAAATTTTTTAGTGCTTTAGTAGGTTAAATTACAAAAGACTCCTTCAATTATGAGCTGCGTGCAATTTATCCCCCTCTTGTTTGTAATTAAGCAATTTCACTCTCAATTTCTCTTCAATTCTGTTAACAATCCATTTTTTACATTCACTATGGTTTGGGAGAAAAATTATTCTAATTCATATTGTCTATCACATTGCACAATTAAATAGTGAGACAAGTGACTTCCTATTTGAAAAGAAAGAGCATTTGTTGAAATGGATTTGACTCCTTCAAAGACTTATACTTCAAAAGATGAAGTGAAAAATCAATGAATGAAATAACTACAAATTTAAAAGTTATTTTTTTAATTATTTATTATTTATAAATTTCTAAAGTGTTGAATTCTTTGTATCCATGACATTACCCGACTTTTTTATTTGCTAAACTGTAAGGCCAGGCCTTTTTTAGTCATTACTTGGCATAGGAAAACGCTATTATTTTTAAATTTTAAGACAAGAAAAATCTAAAATTGATAGGGATGAATACTTTCATAACCATTTCTTAAAAAATAAATATCCACATTATTTAGACATATGTAACATTTTAAATGATACGATTTAATTTGAAACGAAAATTATGATATGAGATTGTAAAGTTTGAAAGCATTTTAATTGCATTCAATATATTTAATTTATTTAGGTGCATTAAGTCAATTTACACATTTTTTTATTACATATTGATGTATTCTCTCTTTTCTATTCAATGGTATATTTACTTTTTAATTAACTTAATATACACAATCCAAATACATTGAGTAGTACAATTAAGAATCTTTAGTAAAAATCAATATCAAATAAATAATGTAATCTTGACTAATGTTGCAATGATAACAAAATGAGATTCAAGTCCTACAAGGGACAGCCTAAATAGGTAGCCAAAAAAGAAGGGAGAAAAAATGAATCATTGTAACTTGAATATTGCTTCTAATTTAGGTTGCTTTCTCTATTGCCATTGTTTCAAGATAGTGACGAGAGCTTATCTTGCCACCCAAATTGTGCTCTTCTAAGTTATTAATCATTCAGTCACTTTCAGATTCACTTTCACAGGTTTTATTATGTCCCTAATATTTATTCTCTTTCACACTCAATGCTTACATATTCACTCTCAAACTTGCATATTTATTAATTTTCAAATAGCCAATGTGTCAATGATATGATAAAGTGATCAACCTAAAATGCTCTTCCAGAAGGCTTACCATGTATTTTCTTGCAATTTTTGCAAAATAAAATTTCTATACTATTTCCATTTCTATAAAAAAATAAATAAATAACTTTAGCATAAAAGGTCACATTTTTGTAAACAAAAAAAAAATTATGAAGTGACTTCATAAAATTACAACTTTTTATATATTTATTATATATAAAGTTCATATAAAAAATTATAATTCTTGTGAAAGAAAAAATTGCAAAAAAAAAATTAAGATATTTCACAAAATGAAATTTTAGAAAAACTTGTTAAAAACAGACTTGCAACCTCCGAATAGGTACAGAAGCGTATATTACGTTCATGTTGAAGGGAGCTTAGCAGAAACCAAGGACTCAAAAATATCAGATTCAAATTTTCTTCTTGAATGTTTCACATATTACAACAACCCTGCAGTTGAAGGATAGGAGGACTCCCATCACAAAAAGGGAGTAGAATTAGGGTTAACAACTATGTGCCTAAGTGGATTATCAACATCTCCACCACCAGCATGCTTAACAAACTCAGCTGGAGACAGGAAAATCCCATGGCATACACACATTATTCTCACTTCCTCCCTTTTACCATATCTGTATAAGATTCCTTCAATTCTTCTTCCATTAGGACCATCCCCTTTTGTGAAAACACATGGCATGTCTTCCATCGAGTTTGTCCCAATTTCCCGACCTCTATTTCTGTTGGTATCAGGTCTTTTAGATAGATCATCCGCCTCGGATTTGGTAGTTCTGCTCACTTCTTCATATGATTTTGTCCCCGATGAACCCAAAGCCTCCTGGTTGCTTCTTTCTAGCAATGACTGAGCAGGGCTTCTTGCTTCGCCGCCACTGCTTGATCCTGTAATGTAAAGCAAAATCATAAGAAAAAAATAAATAAAAACTTTCTTTTCTTATTTGTGATTTTGGGTTCTCCTTTTATGCAAAGGAGAAGTAAGAGAATTAAATAGTACAATCACAAGTTTCATTTTTGAAAGTTCACTCATTTAACTGGCATCTATGTCTAGACAAACTGATGTCTTCATAGAAAAGTTCAACATGAAAACAGGATCATAGTCATGGGAATCAAATCCAAGGAAGAGGTTATTCATTGTTGTTAACAACAAGCTTTATTACTCTTTGCTGCCACTTTTGTCAATTTAATCTTATGTTCTCTCTTCCAGAAGGTAATGAATTGATAGACCCCTCGGTTACCATGAAGGCTACACAACAAATAAGTTATCTGTAAAGAAGATAAATGACAAGAACTTGTAAAAAGATAAAGACTGTCAAAATATTCCCAAAAGTACAAGATTAAATACCAAGTGAAATGGTCACTTGTGTGGATTTACCACAACCTCCACTTGTCATGTCAGGCGTAAATCCAAGTGAAATCTAAATTCTACACTCAGACATTCCAAATTATGGACCAGTAAGTAACTACTTGATTTCTCCAAAAATTGCTTCTGCAAAATTTCTGAGGCCAATCAAATCTATTCTCATAATCACAACAATCAAATATATTCTCATGATCACAACAATCAAAACATATCTGACATCTCCCGGTGACTGCCTACCTAGCCAATCAATATAAACAATTCACAAAGTTAACCTACACAACCACCATTGCTGGATGCATGAAGCATGTTGGTCAATTCAATGATGGTCTAATTCTGACAAGATTTATGTGGTCAGTGATCATGAATACTGCTATGTTTTGTAGTGTTATTTATTAAATGAAGCTATCACTGGATCATAAAACAAATACTGTTCAAATTTCAAAAGTAACAAATCACACAATCAAATCTTTCAACCACCATCAGGTCAGACATTCTCTCTTCTATATTGTTATTAAAACTAACGTATAGAGTTATGATGACTTGATTTATCACCCTGACCAAACCTGACCCGGTCAATCGCTCCAACTCCCCCCCTCCCCAAAAAAATAAAAGATAAATAAAAGGAAAAGAGCGCAAATCAACCATGCAAACAACAATGCGACTCAACTTGAAGTCAAAACATGGGGTGAAGTGTATAAAACAGTCCAAGATGAAGCAACTTGATACCCAACATTAAAGTTGCTAACAAGCAAACAACAGAGGGCTATGCTCAAACCTTAACATAGATCCTTTAGTACAACATCATGTGTATCTAAAGTAGTCATGGAATAGGAAACTGTGGAAATAAATACGATCAGAATCATATCCTTTGCCCTTTTCTTCAGTAGCCATGTTAGCAACCAATTCACATAACCTAGTAGAGGATCTTTGAACTATATAATTGATTTAGATAACCTGTTTTAGAATAATGGAAAAAAAAAGAAAAAAAAATATAACATCAGAAATAGATAAAGCACAGAACACCGTCCTCACCCAAACTAAGGACTTTGTCAAATGACTCTCAAACCCAAATACACAAAGTAAATAAATAAGAGTAGTACTACAGTACATACACTATGTCCATACACAACTCCCTCACAAATGCATACCTGTCACGATCTCAGTTGAACTGGTCTCCCATGTTTTAAAACAGATGGACCAGTTTCACTCAAATTGAATCAAATTGCAACCACCATTTTTCAACTAATAAGGCAATTCCATTATTGGGGGAAAAAACAAAATTAAGCCAATAATTTAACCAATTAAGAACGTTAAGAAACTTAATCAAGCAAAGATTTTACCTTGAAAAGGCTTACTATCCATTTCTGACATTCCGGATGAGCTTCCACCTTGAGAATCCACTGAACCTTGAGAAGAAGGCTTCCCTTTGGCCAAAACATCACCAAGAACCACTTGCCTAGCTGATGTAGCCCAACTTGGCAACCCAAAAGATGAAGATGATCCAGTAGAACCAAACCTATTATAAGCAACAAACTGACTTTGCTTATCTCCAATTTCTCTCCTTTCTTCCTCCAATCCACCACCACCACCTTCTCTCTCCGCCTTAGAATTCCTCTGCTTCTCAGACCTTCTTCTCTTCGCCGCCATTCTTCTCAGAGTCTGCAGCTCCTTCCTCTTCCTCCACTCCTCCTCCGTCTCAGCCGGCAGTGACGACGTCCTCATCAGCCCTGGGTAAGCTACCGGCGGCGGCGTCGTGGCTTCTTCTTCTCTCACCAGAGGCATTGTGCCAACAATAGAAGACGATCGCGTAAGCTTCTTAGCATTCTTATCAACTCCGAACCGACCACCCAATGAAAGACCGAGATTCAGCTCTATATCTTCGGATTCTTCGTAAGTTTCTGCTTGTTGGGATTGTTGTTGTGTACTGCTACTGGACATGAATCTCTGTAGCAGATCTCTCGGAAACTTGTCTAATTGCAAAGACAGATTCTCCATTTCTTTGCTTCTCCTTCCTTTGTTAGCCTCACCCATGTTTCATGAAACACAAAACCTCAAAAAAAGGAAATATACAAAAACAATAATTGCACTTCAACTACTACTATTGTTCCGTTCCCGATTCGAAAGGCAAATTTGGTGAATCAAATCAGCAAAAGCAATGAAGGAAGACATGTTTTGTCATCCAATGATGCGCAGAATAGCACAGAAACGCTATCTCTCTCCAAAAAAGCTGAAGCAAAAAATGATTTTTTTCCACTTGGGAATGTTTCAATCTGAATGAATTCTAGTAAAATAGGAACCAAAGCAATCCCCACAAAAAGTTTCTCTTTTTTTAATAATTTTTTTTGGGTTTTACCAGTAGAAAGCAAGCAGGAGAGAAAGGACAGAGTGTGGGATATAGTTTGGAAAAGGAAAAAACGGATAAAAAACGATAAAAAAGCAGAGAGAGAGAGAAAGAAGAACGGAAACCAAAGGGAGGAAAAATGGGGGTGTTTTTGTGTTGTAGAGAGAGAAAGAGAAAGAAGAGGAAGAAGAAAGCCAGTGAAGAAGAAGAAGAAGAATATTTATGTAGTACCAAAAATATCCCTGGGATAACGACAAAAAAAATACATGTTGAGCCAAGTGGCGAGGTGGTAGTCAACAAGGTGACACGTGGTACCAATGACAGTATTTTTTACCGGAAAATAAATGTCGCTATCGACAACTTGTCTTTAGCCGGAACACGTGTCTGGAAAGCAGGAGGGAAGTACGGTCTCCACGTGTCGGTCAAGGAAAAGTTCCTTGGGAAGTCGACACGTGGATTAATGATTTGTCCTCGTATCGCTGCGGCGTTGGTTCTTTCTTGGTCCTGTCGCGTCGTGGCTGGCCTGCTATAAAGTCTTTGATCTGCCTACTGTTCATTTTCTCCTGTTCGTCAGGTTTTCCTGCCCATGCGATGCACAAAGGATTTTCTTCATTGGCTCAGCTGTATCCCATAAATGTCCTTTTAAGGGGTCAAGTTAGCCGCAATTTTTGAATGGTTGAAATACAATTCGGTAAAGATTTTTTTGAAAAAAAAATAAATTTTCTAACAAATAAAAGTATAAAAAAAATTTAATTTTTTTTTAGTATATCCCTCGAGTTTTTTCTTTCTTGTATATCCCCCTTATTTTATAAAACTAATACAACATTAGACTTGATCATAATTCTGAATAGTACTTGGGTAATTTTTTTTATAGGTGACATATGATGCCTCGATATGTTGTTCTAATATAGTTCTATAAATAATATTATTGGTCATATATTTTAGAAGTTTAGCTATCTATTCATATGGGTGAATTATACTCTAAACCTAATAAATGGAATACTTCCACAATAAACTAAGGATGGTAGTATTTATTTATAAAATTATCCTAATATTTAAATAACATAAATGAAGGATCTATTTCTGTTACTTTCGTCATCTCTATTATTTGATATGAATTACATATATGTTATTTGATTAATATGTGATATGTAAAAATGATATTAATTTGATTTGTAAGAATGAATTAACTATATAAAATCTAAATTTGTGTTGTAAGTCATTTGATTATTATCATAGTATAATAAATTGATATAATATTTAATATGCTCCATCTAAATGAGGAGTGTGTGTCATGTAAATTACACATCAAATAAGAAAATTTTCTAAATTTAAAAAAACTTTGCAATTAGATTTTGCATTTTTATTCATCAATTTTTATTATTTTTTTTTGTAAGTTTTTCATTAAAATTTCGAGAACTTCTTATTTTTATTATTGTACACTTCCACTCATAATTAATAACTTTTGTTAAGGTTAAGAGAAGATTATGCAAAAATTTCTCTCAACTTGGTGTCATTCCTCTTTTAGGTAAAATTAATACGTTTGAGGAAATATTTCTAGATATCATCATATTCATAATCCTTCTTAAGCTCTAATACCGTTGATTTGGATTACCTGGCAGATATCGTGTGGCTCCCAAAGATCATTGACCGTAGACCAAGGTCAAACATAATTGGAGGGAGAAAAGAAGTCAACCAGGCAAAGGGCTGATTATTTTATTTATTTTTTTTTTGCTTTTCATAATTACTCAGACAGATACAGTGCTTGATCGTGGAACCAGATGACAGCATAAGCCACGTGGTCCCAACGAGTACAAATTGCACGGGGGGCCCACCTTACCAAGTTGCCTTTAATAGTTTTTTTGGCAATAAAGAAAGAAAGAAAGAAAGGAGATTCAAAATAAGAAACTGGTGTATGTGGGAACGCCACGTGCGTTTTTGGAAGGTACAGAGTACACGTGTCGAGTTGGGTAAGGATTTGTTACTGTTTCACAGTACGCCAGTCACCCACAGGTGAGAGCGACCTTTCGGTGTCGCTTTAGGCCAACCTGCTTGCGTCATTATCCCCTACGTGGCATCTGCTGTGGCCTTTCTGCATTCTTTTTGGGGACGAAAAACGACGCCGCTGTGACAAAGTAATTGGTTGCTAGATCTTCACGATTAGATTAGAAAATGCTTATCTCTCTAATGATGATGATTTGCATGTCCCTTTTCACTTGTGATTTGTTTTGTATTTTCAAAAGTATTTTAGGAGATGTTATTATGTTCAGTTGATGACCAAAAAATATTAACTGGTAATATGCACATTTTTTAGGCCAATAAGACATTTTAATCTAATAATTTTTAAAATATTCTGTCATCTATTCTCATAATATAAGAATATTTTAATTATATAAAAATATTATTTTATTTTAATTATAATTTTAATCATTTTAATATATGAATTGATTACATTATGTATATAAATATAATATTTTATTTTATTTTATTTTATCAATTGAATTAAATTAGATCCTTATTAATAACTTCTATTAATTCAAAGATTGAAAATCTTAATTAAGATATAGAGGTAAACCGACTAAACAGACCCGTTAAAAATGAATTGGATCAAAGAGGTTTGTAATAGTTGTGGATTACTTGAATGGCAATTTGAGTTCTAAAACTTGTGATCCTCGGAATCAATAGATCCATCCATGGGCTTTTTCATTTTTTAAAAAAAATGATTGAAAAGCTGTTTAAAACTAAAATAACAATAGTAAATTCTAAAATCATATATTTATAACTTTTTCAATACTAAAAAATTATATAAATATTTAAAAAAAACTTAAAAACGTTATGAGAAGATCCCATAGAATAAAAAGTATATGTATACTATTTGGCATATTATATTCAATGCATGTACATATTTTATTAACTTTTAAAAGAAAATAAAGAAGGTATAGAAGTTCTATAAATACATGGTTCAATATATTCAAATTTAATAAGGTGAGAATGTAATAATAATAAAATAAAAAACTAGACCAGAGGAGACTATTGGGTCTAATTTGTGCTGACTATAGA
This sequence comes from Saraca asoca, assembly GCA_026873985.1. NCBI lineage: Eukaryota > Viridiplantae > Streptophyta > Magnoliopsida > Fabales > Fabaceae > Saraca > Saraca asoca. The sequence goes on from JANHAO010016469.1 coordinate 12,823, forward strand.
ATAGATCAGTTCAAGTTTGCATTTTAACAAACCTTGATTTTATGGATCCTAGTTTGCATTTTTTCTTTTTTTTGGGACTTGTGGACCTATATGTAGACCCTGGTCCATTTCAATTGCTCTACATACAGGTCTAACGAAATTCCATGTTGACATAACTAGAAAAGAAATTAATGAGTCACTGATGCTAACAGCCAAATTGAGGATGCTTTCATATCATGGATGGGCCATATAATTTGCAAGTTTTTTAATATTATGAGGTGAATTTCACTAAGTTTATCTCACAATAATTATCAACTTAAAGCTTCTATTGGATCTTTGTATATTAATTAAAATTTTTTATTTTCAATTTTAACCTAATTTGTTCCAATTTTTATATTAGAAAGACCAAAATAGAAAAATATATATAGAAGGGGCCAAATGTGCTCAATTCGTATATTAGAGAACTGGAATTGTAATTAAGTCTATTATTTTGCTCATTTTTCATTAATGTTTTATCTATAATCACCATCATCTACCATCATTGATCATTGTGCATCATTATCTATAATAATTGACTATCATCTAATATAGTTAACCGATTAACTTTTTGACAATGATTATCATTGATTGATCTACTTTCTCACATTAACCACCATTTATCGATCATTTTTAATGATCAATTAATTTTTCTGATGATGATATTTTTAGAATTTTAATAAAATTTTTAAAATTATTCAAATTAATTAAAATACAATATTGTAATATTACTATCAATCTTTCTAACTAAGTTAAACATGGTATGTTACATTTTTAGGAACATATCCTCAGAAATCACTTTCCAAGGAATGTTAAGATTTATGTGGTGTTTGCTTTATGAAATCATACATTCCTAGAAATGTCACATTACTATGCTTTATTCAATTAAAAAAAAACTTATGAATGTTATAATATTATGTTTTAATTAATTTACATATTTTAAAAATATTTTTAAATTATAAAAAATATCCTCATTGTAAATTGAGCAGTCAAGATCAGAAAGTTGATTAGTCAATAGTAGTAGGTGGTAGTCAACAATGGTAAATAGTGGGCAGTAGGCGATAGGCAATAGTCAACGGTAGTGAGTGATGATAGAGGTGATAGGTAGTAGTCAACAAATGTATATTATGATTAATGATATTAGGTGATGATGAGTAATGATAAACGAAGATAGGTGGTGGTAAGTTGAGATGGTAAGACATTAATGGAATAATGGACAAGATAGTCTTTTTATATGACTAAAACATTTTTATATCATGAGAATGTAAGATACCTATTTCCCTTATAGGAATATTCACTGCGCTAAAAACATTCTTAGATAAATTTTTTTAAATTTTGAATCAAACATGAGAGTTTAATATTCCCTTCAAACATTCTCAAGAATGTGAGAAAAATTCTATGAACCAAATATTACCTCATAAGAATGTATGATTTCCCAAATCAAGTTGTCAGGTCCCATACAGGCAGTATAAAAACGTGGTAGACAATTTATATAGTGGAATTAGCTTGGATCTTGCCCCTGTCTCGTTAGAGACGCAGTATACAATCTTTATTTG
>JANHAO010016470.1:0-14374 GCA_026873985.1 Saraca asoca
TTTAGCTTGACTGAAATCCTAGAAATAGGTGCAGAAGGTGGTAGGGAAAGCCATGGAAGCCATTACCTTTGATGCTCAATGTAGCGACGTTGTGGGTTCTAGCCACCATTTCAGGGGTCGGGAATGTTTTGAGCCATATGCATGACTTCTTGTGCAGCTCACGAATTTCAGACACCCATTTACCCCAATTCAACATTCGAACCCTATGACAGAGTGATGCTTTCGATTTGGGAATTCTAAAGCTCAGTAGTTTTATTCCTTAGAAAATGACAGTGTTTGAGGCTTGAAATTTTGCAACACTAAAAACACTATTGCCAATTGTATCTATGGCAATAGTTTTTAAATAATTGTTGCCTAAAACCAGTAACAAAGGCAACAATTAAAAAACTACTACCTATTCTAGATATAGGCAACAATTTTTGATTTGGTGTTGCTAAAGATAAAAAATGTTGTAGTGTTAAGGCATGATCTGCTTTATGTAGTTCTAGGTCCCATGGAGGCCCGAGGTTTAAACCTATCTCTTTGGTTAATTAAGCCTTATTGGCTAAGTAGTCTTGAAAAGTGACCTACCATCCCCAATCCCTTTTTGCAAAAGTAATTTAGGCGAAGTATGGCACTTTGCAAAGTAAGAGAGAATTTAGAAGACTCTCTCAAGGATCTTAGGTGTGGAAAGGCATTGCTAAGCATTCAAATATCATCACTTATCATTTATCATGATCTGTTGCCTAGGGTTCTTCAATCACCATCCAAAACCCCTACTAGTTTCAAATTATAGGGCCTTTACCTACAAATATCTCTACTATTGGCAACTTATTCACACCAAATCATTTATTTTGGGCTAAGGAGAAATTGTTTAGTCTATATCTTAGAGAAGTGGTCACTAAAATTATGATATAGCTCATTCTACATTTCCAGATTGAATTAGGTGGTATAGAGATATTGGAGGGGAGCATTCTATCCAAGTTGGTTATAGGCACATCATGTTGGCTTGGAATGGTTAGATCCAAACACATGCTCCCTACCCCTTCCCCTGGAAACATTTGTGCAAGTTTAAGGTGCCTCAAAAGTTGATCATCTTCTTATGGAAACTGCTTCATGATGCTTTACCTACCAAGGATTGTCTCTGCATACACCACGTCATGGTCCCTCAAGAATGTTTATTTTGTGCAAATAAGGTGGAGTCCACAGACCACCTATTTTTATCCCACCCTTTATCTAGAGCAGCATGGTTTGGAGGTTATTTCCCTGTAGCATTGGATCAGGTTCAAGAAATTGTAGCAAGGAAATGGTTAGTAGATTTATTGTCGGCGGATCATTAAGTGTCTATTGCTTATATAGCTATCATGTTTTGGTTAGTTTGGAACCACAAAAATGCCATTTACTTTATAGGCTTAGCTCCTTTGCCTCACACTGTCATATCAATGGCTACTAAGTATTATCATCTAGTTGAATCCAGTTACTCTCAAACACCTACTTCCTAGTGAAAGCAAAGACTTATTGCTAGAGATAATCTTACTCACACTCGGATTAATCCCAATCTTGCTCATCCTATGTTCAAATGGTCTATGTTATTCTATCAAATGATCAAGGATGGCCCCCAAATAATAAACAGGCCCTGATCTATTTATTGAATGGAACACATGTGCTTTTCTCTTTGCTCTATGTCCCTCCCTATTCTTGCTCACAAAATTAGGCCTTACTTTAGTTGTTACAACAACTCTCCAATGGATGCATACTCATTGTGATCCAAGTCAAGTGGAGTTGACTCTTAAAGCATCGAGTCCAAGGAAGCTATGGAGTTTGCTAATTAATGAACTAACCTTGAGCCAACTGCAATTTTTGCATTCTGAAGTGCAACTATTATTGACTACTTGTGCATCATTTGTAGTTAATGAATTTAATCTCTCTGATAATAGGTTGATGGATAATTCTACTAATGTAAGTAGGCATTTGGACTATGGTTGCTATGTCCTTTCACTCTTGTAATCTATAATCTTTCTTATTAAAAAAATGTATATCTATATTGAAGATGAATTCAAATTAGGTTTGATGGTTTATTATTGATTTATTTATTTATGACTTATCCAAATTTTTACATAGATCATAGGTCATTCATGAACCATGAATAAAAAATAAGACCTAATTCATCTATTTAATCATTTAACTATTTTTGTCTTATTTTATATTATCTTATTATTTTGGTGCTATTGTTTCTCTTACCAATGTTGTTTTATAGGCATTGTCATTACAAGATAATTTTTATTATTAAAAATTTTAAAATATAATTTACACTTAGTATTAAAATTTAAATTTATCTTTACCTCTGAGTTACACAAATAAGCATTACAAAATAATTTCCTACTTAAACCTATTCTAGAATTTTATGACTTTAGTTTTGCTTGTGGCTTGTTATAGGCCAAAGTTTTTGCCTCATCTGACTTGTTTGTAAAATTTAAAAATCATGATCTGATTTATTAACCTATTTAGGTCTAGTTATATAAATAAATTATATATGAGTCAATAAACTTAGATTGTAATAGGTCTATGAAATAAACAATGCATCAAACCAAGTTTTGCTAATTTTAAATGATAATGCATCGGAACAACATATTAAGGTGACAATTTTAAATTTTTTAAAATTAATATAAAATAAATTATATAGATGTAACAGACTTAATAGAGCATTAAGTCAAGTCTAAAGTTATAAACACATTAATATATTGACTTAAGCCTTATTTATATAGTCAATATCTAATATTACACATAAAATTATACTCTATCTGAAAAAAATTCAAATAATTGAGACTAAAAAAATTCAAATAATTGATACTAAAAAAAGTGTGATCAATTTAAATCAAATTATGATGCATTTAGTTAAATAACAATAGAAATAAATATATTTAACATGATTTATATATTCATACAAATAAATGTAATATTCAACATCTCTTCTGTTGTTAATTTTTTGTCCATTTTTAAAACTATTATCATTAAAAAAAATTCTTGATGACTCAATAATATTAAAATAAGAACCAAATTATAAAGACATCCATAACACAAATACTAAAAAAATATATAGATGGATTAGTAGTTATCCAAAGGTTGATCTAATATAACTCTTATTTGACATGATCAATAATGACCCAAATCACATTTATCTAAAAACTAAAATATATGGATAAGGATGGATCAAAATACAGATGAATATAGATAAATAAATAGATATGAATCACAATTGCTAGGTCTACTTTAGATGAATTTGGAAAATGCCAACCCTACCTAAGTATCAATTTTTTCTTTTAGCTTTGTTTTAATAAAAAAGCACCCACAAGAGAATTGTTGATTCACAAGGGATGAATGTGACTTATGTGAATGTCCTTTCGCTCTCACCTTTTGATATTCTATTCCTCTTTGATAGGATAAATACACCAAGAAGGGGTGAATTGGTGTTTAAAACACACATTTATAATTTTAAAAAACTTTTCCTTAAACAAAAGTAATTAATAAATATTGAAAAGCCAAGTCAATAACATATAAAGATAAACAATTGAAGTGAATGAAAAATAAAAGAGTAAGGAAAGATAATGATAGCACCAATGTATAAAGGTTCAATGGTCTAAAGGGAAAATCACCCATTTGGGTCTACTCCTCTCTCAAGGTCAAATACAACCCTGAGCGTTACCCACTAGAATTTTTTTCTTTAAGTATGCCTTACAATCTTTCCCACTTGACCTTTCAAGTTACAAGCAATTCTACCTCAACTTGAGAATTTTCTAGCCTCACACTAAGGCACAATTCTTAGCTACAAGGTTTCTATAAGTGTATCACTCGTACTCAATCCCTAACTAGTGAACCTTTACAAAACTCAAGAATAAAAAAGGATTTGTCTCAAAAAGACTACAATGTTTATCAAACTCTCACAGAAGTAGATTTACAAATGAAGCACAAAGAAGACTAAGAGAATATTGAAGATCTTAGTCTTCCAGAGAGAAAAGATTTGCTTGAATGATATATGTTGAAGTGAAGACCATCTTCCCTTTCATAGATGAGCTTGGCACTAAAGAGCACCTTCAACCACTTGTGGCTCCAAGTTAGACAGCTTGCTTTTTTAGTGTAAAGTCACTTTCAATCAGAGGCTTTGGAATTAGAATAGCTTACTCTTTTAATTTGTTGCCATCATTTATCAATGACTTTGCAATAGCAATAGCTTGTTCTTTTAGTTTGTTGTTACTATCTGTCAGTGGCTTTGGAATTGCAGAAGCTTGCTCTTTCAAATTAAAGAGTGACTTTTAATGAGTTGTCATTATCAATGGTACAAAGGCCAACTTATTTGCTTGTTATTTCAAAGATTGTCTAAGTATGTTGTCCTCTACCAAGTCGCCATGAGTTAGCAATGGGTTATAGAGCAACCTACAAAATCGCTTTTCTATAAAATTGTAGTGTTGAAGTGTGTTAGGCTACAAAGAGTAACCTACACAAAAATAAATTTTTCTAGACTATTAAATAAATAGAACTTTTAGCATAAAACTAGAAAGTTAGTACACCATGTATATAATGAAATTTATGCCACAATAGTGAAATATCTCAATAAAACCAATTTAGAAGCATTGCGAGCTTTTGATAGATTAAAAAGTGACCAATTTTAGATTGGTACATACTTTCAGTAAATTAGAATTGCTATTTGTTAGGGAGCAAAGGGCAACCTATATACTATCACACTTATTTAATAAGTTAGAACTATAATATATCAAGGAGTAAAGAGTAACATGCATACTACTAGCCTTTTCTAGATTTTATCAACATAACAGATCATTATATATTAAGCTAGAAAACTCTAATTAGCTTACATAAAGCTATAAATTCCAAGATAATGAAATTGCATAGCAAAGATAGTTGGAATCAAGTTGTGCATGTGTGCAAAGAGTTGCTTCTACTAAACCAGTACAGAGTTGTTTTTCTAGTGTAATTCATGATAGAGTAGAGTGTATTAGGACCAAGCAATCTTATTTTCCAATTCAATACTAGTTGTGATATGTATTCATCAGAAGTAAGGCTTAAACACTAACAATAGTCTTGGACTATAGTTATCATGAAAGAGCAACTGGATTAAATGTTTTCACTTCAAATTAGTAGGCCTTAAACCAGTAAAAGATTTAGCTTAAAAGAGCAAAGAGCATTAAGCTATAGTTTTACAACAGGTAAAAATAATTGAGCACTTCATCATCAAAACTAATTAATCTAAACAATTAGGCACAAATGGTTCCACATTCTCCTCTTTTTTTATGACAATTCACCTATAAAACTGGAACTATCAAGGAAGACAAAAATTAACTAAACAGCTAGTAGATATAGTAAAATTTTTAAAATAAGGATCAAAGTGTCTTGCCTATTTATATTGCAATATTCCTTGTTTTCAATCAAGCATTGCTTGCTCTTTGCACTTCAAATATTAGTCATACCACACTTCATGAATCAAGCTCCCACCCCATTTTATATCTCCCCTTTCATCATCAAAAACTAACAGGGTGTACTAAACTACGAATTGTAAAAGGAAAAAGCATGTATCTATAAATTAGTCACAAAATATAATACTAGATTATAAACATATGCCAATTACTAACAAACTAGTAGCAGAGAAGAAATATATAGTAGAAAAAAATGTGCAAGAAGTTAAAATAAACTAAAAAAAAGGATTAATATAATAAATATAAATGGAGTTCATGATCCTATGGTATGGATGCAACTATTACAACTTGAAATAAAGTCACTTAATGCATAACCTTCCAAAATTAATAGTGCATACACCTGAAGTGACACTAAAGAAACCTATTACCTAGAATATGCTGAAACATAATAGACACCACAAAGACTAATTACATGAAATTAAAACTACATTATGCAAACACATAACTTGATTAGAAATAGCAAATTCAAGATTTTCTAATGTTGCTCCTTGCATCTTGAATGTAATAACCAATAACTCTTGGTAGCCTATTAAGTTACTCTTTTAACTTAGCATTTTCTTACTTCATCTTTTGTAGCTCTTCTTACATATATTCAACCTGAACTTCCAAAAAACCAATTCTTGCTTCAACCAAACTAAACCTATTAGATTCAATAGGCTGTAGGTCAACTTGCTCATTAGCTGTTTCATTGTTATCTGGAGAAGGTAGATTGGTTATGAATACTACTCTAATAAGACCAGTAGAGTTGATTAAAACAAGAGGTGCTTGAGAAAGTAGAGTGTCACGGGTATTAAGAAATAGGTTAACTATATTGATCATGATAGATGGGCTTGGTGGAATGTAAGGGATTTGAAGACCTTAAGTGGAGGTTGCCCATTATAAGTCCTCATGAAAATTGCTCAGATGCATGGGTTGAAAGGGATAAATGGGAAATAGGTGGGTGAATTCACTTGTTTCAGTCTTGATAATGATAGACTGGTTCTACTGGTGGAACTAGGCCTATTCACTATTCAATAAATCTGTTTGCTCTTTGTGGAAGGATTTAGTTTATGTAGACTATAAATCCACATCAGTTGCCATAAGAACATTTTCAATTGTCTTAGTTCACTCAAAGGGGTTACCTTAGATACAGATTCTTTTTTTGTAAAAAGATATCAATGAGCACAAGTTTAGTTAGCTTGCTTATATATGAACCTCTTTAGTGCATAGTGAGAGCTACTTAGGATTCTTGATGGCCATATGGTGAGATGTCATCATCACCAAAAGTATCAAAAATGTCCTCATCTTTAGAATAAGTAGTATCTTCAGCTTGGCTTTCTTGTTAGGCTTGCTCTTTCTCATATGGATCAAAAATACTCTGCAGTGCAATGAAATTAGGTTCCTCTTCATCTTCATCAATCAATATGCACCCATCAGGTGTGTTGCTCTTTAGATCTGTAGTGAACTGAGATGGTGAGCTGGATGCCATCATTCTTGTTGACCTTATAGAAGAACCTTCATGCCTTGCTCTTTGAACTTCTTTAACATGCTTTTCCAAAAGTTTTTCTTGTTGTTTTTTCTTATCATCTTGGGTCAACCTTTTTCCTTTGCATCTTCTTAACCTATGAATTTGGATTTCTTTGGAATAAGAGCTAAACCTTCACCAATAACAATGCCTTTGCTTTTTGCTATGGCAGTTTCACCATCATTTCTAGAAGATACACTAGAAGTCTCTAAAAAAATATTCATTGACATCTTTCTTAGTAGCTTTTATTTTTCTTTTCTTATTAGAACTTTTGGACTCTTTGGCTTTTTTACTTTACTTTCTCAATAAAACAAGGTCAAAGTCCAGTTAGCATTCATTGTAATTCATTCTATCATCTTCCTATCAACTTCATGTGAGAAATTAAAACCAAAGTGCCTATAAATTCTAGTAATGATCATATGATAGGGGAAATAGGGCTCTTTTCTTATGTAACTCATGAATCATATGTTTGATAATGAGATGTCCTAGGCTGATCTTATAGTCATGTTGTATAGCCCAAAGTAAAAAAGCTTTAAAACCACTCATGTTACTCAGTCCACCCTTCTTATGAAAAATGACTTAAGAGATAATGTAAAAAAGTATCTTCCTATTTTTAGATAACATATCACCATTAAAAGTTGTCTTGCTCTTTCTTTTAGAGATGAAAAGAATCCATTGAGTAGAGTTGTATCCCTCTATTCCAAGTGCCTACTTTCTAGGTTTCACTAGAGCTCCCTCATCAGGAACTCCTAGAATCTGATTTAGTAGGGATGGAGTGACTTGAAGCTCTCTTTCAAATATATCCTTTAAGTGTTATCATACCTCTGAACATCAAGATTGGCAAAGAAGAGTTTTTGTAGCTCCCAAATATCAAGCCATCCAACTCCAACATTGGTTCTCATCTCAGCTTCCTCAGGTTTTCTACACATAGCAAGCCATCAAAGGCCAGAAAAGCTAAGAATACCCTCTTTGAGGTTATACGTTTCTTATGGGCAAAAGAGAAATAACAAGTTTTGGCTAGTGAACTTTTGTAAAAAAAGATTTGGAAATTTTATAAGAATGTTTTAAAAAGCCATTGAAGAAGAAAAATGGTTTTCTTAGGGAGAGGATGAGATCTTGACAATGACCCAAAACAAGGGTTCATGATTTTATGGCAAGAAAATTGGGTTTTTGAAAATTTTACACAAAAATGAAACAAAGAAAGATTTTTTTTTATAATAACTTGAAAATGGTTAAAATTTGAAGCTTTAAATAAAACTTTTCAATTACGAAGAACAAATGAGAAATTGGAGAAAAACAGTGAGTAAAAAAAATTTTGGAATGAAGTGTAAGTAGAAGCAAGAAAAAAGAAGATTTGTGATTTAAGCTAAAAAGATGAAAGCAAAGCTTTAGACCTAGTAACTTCAAAACAAAAGAAAATGCAGAGAAGCAACGATTTATGTTTCAAAGAGGAAGATGATAGTTTTCAAAATAAAAAATAAAAAAGAGTTAGAGAGAAAAGAAAAACTTTTTCACAAAGTGGGAAATAGAAGAGTTAAAGAATGTTTTTGTAGTTTAGCCCAAAATGTATAAGATTGATAAGGAGAAAAGACTTAGCTATGGGCTTGATTAGCTGACCCAGGCAATAAAGGTTAGGAAAGTGTAGCTTCCATGTAATCTTCTTGCGTAGGCCTAGCCAAAGGGAATTTTCCAACATTGGGAGTATTAGTAGGTATTTTTGCCAAATATTTCTAGTGAATGCATTGACACATGTGATAGAATGTATGCAAAAAATAAAATAAAAAATGTAATGTGATGCATAATGGATGAATGCATGTTTGAGTATGAATATATCATAAAAAAAATCAAGTAATAAAAAATAAAATAAATAATATAGCAAAAATAAAAATTAACCACAAATCTTTTCCAAGCATATTTAGACTAAAATAATTGAGAATAATCATTCCATGCTCATTTCTAATAAAATAATATTAATCTTCATGGAGGGGTTTGTAAAATTATTTACTAATTGATTTTCAAAATTTATAGAATTAAGCTCAATATCCTTTCTTTGAACTTGATCTTTTATAAAATAATGTTTAATCTCAATATATTTAGTTCTAGAATGCTTAATAGGATTTTTTGTCAACTTAATAGCACTAGCATTATCACATAATATTGGGATTTTATTAAAATTCAAATCGTAGTCTTCAAGTTGTTATTTCATCCACAATACTTGTGCACAACAACTTCCTACAGCTATATATTCAACTTTAATATGGAAAAAACAACTAAGGCTTGCTTTTTGCTTTGCCATGAAACAAGGCATTGGCCAAGGAAGTGACGTGTTCTACTAGTACTCTTCCTATCTAACTTACATCTAGCCATGTTAGCATCAAAGTATCCAATAAGATCAAAATATTCATTTTAGGATACCACAAACAACATCATTAGTATCAAGTAAATATCTAAAGATTCTCTTTAAAACCATAAGGTGTGACTCTTTAGGGTTAGATTCATACCTTGCACATAAGCAAACATTAAACATGATATCTGATCTATTGGCAACTAAATAAAGAAATGAGTCAATCATACCTTTATACCACTTCTTATCAACCGGTTTACCATTTTCATTTATAGCAAGTTTAATGGATGGGCTCATAGGAGTGCCAAGGATTTTTGTATTTTCCATCCCAAATCTTTTTAGGAGATCTTTAGTGTACTTAGCTTGGTTAATAAAGATACTTTCATTAGTTTGATTCACTTGAAGTCCAAGGAAGAATGTAAGCTATCTAATCATGCTCATTTCAAACTTTCCTTTCATGAGATTTGAAAATTCCTTGCACAAGAGTTCATTAGTATATCCAAATATAATATCATCAACATAAATTTGCACAACCAAAATATCATGACCAATATTTTTGTTAAAAATATTAATATTTACTTTTCCTCTTGTAAAGCCATTTTCAATAAAAAATTTGTTAAGTCTCTCATACCAAGCTCTAGGTGCTTGTTTGAGACCATATAAAGCTTTTGTGAGTTTGAAAACATGATTAGGTTTTTTAACATTTTCAAATCCAAGAGGTTATTTAACATAAACTTTTTCATTTAAGAAACCATTCAAGAAAGCATTTTTGACATCCATTTGATAAAGCTTGAAATTTTTTAAGGACGCAAAAGCAAGTAGCATTCTAAATTATTCAAGTCTAGCAATAAGAGCATAAGTTTCATCAAAATCAATACCTTTCTATTAATTTATCCTTATTCTACTAATCTTGCTTTATTTCTTATCACTTTTCTGAATTCGTCTAGTTTGTTGTGAAACACCACTTTTTGGCAATGATTAATTGATTGGGAGGTTCTGGTACAAGGTTTTATACTTCATTCTTTTCAAATTGATTGAGCTTTTCTTGCATGGCATTAATCCAACTCTTATCAAGTAAGGCTTCATTGATATTCTTTGGTTCAACTTGAGAGAAATGACCTATATTGATTGAGTTAATTCTCTTTGAAGATCTTGTTCATATTCCTTAAGAAATATCACCAATGATATACTCAATTGGATAATTTCCATGTGCCTCCATTCTCTAGGTCGATTTTGGTGTTGCAACCTTAGAGTTTGTTCGTTTGGTTGCTCGATCTAATCCTCTTGTTATTCCAATTCATCTTAATCTTTTAGATCTTTATGTTGTGGTTGCTTCTTTCAAATATTTGATAAGTCTCCCTTCATTTTGAAGTTATCATCTTTTTCTAATGGCTTACTTAAAAGTAAATCATTAGTTTCATCAAATACAATATGCATGGATTCTTTTCTCACTGTAGTTTTTTTGTTGTAAGCTCTATAGGCTTTCCTAGTAGTAGAATAACCCAAGAAGATACCTTCATCCGATCTTGAATCAAATTTTGCTAGCTAATCTTTCCTATTGTTCAAGATATAAGATTTACATCCAAATGCATGAAAGTAATCAATATTGGATTTTCTTCCATTCCAAAGCTCATAAGGAGTCTTACTTAAGATAGGGTGTATCAAGCATCTATTAATGATATAATAAGAAGTATTTATGACTTTCGTCCAAAAATATTTTGAAAAATCATTTTTACAAAGCATGGATTTAGTCATATTAATTAAAGTTATATTTTTCCTTTCAACTACCCTATTTTGTTGAGGAGTTCTTGGACATGAAAAATTATGGCTAATATCATTTTCTTCACAAAAAATGATTTTCAAATTCTCCACCATGATCATTCCTAATGTTTGATATACTCACACCTTTTTTATTTTGAATCTTTTTGTAAAACTTTTCAAAGATATTAAAAGTCTCATCTTTATGAACTAGAAAGAGTACCAAAGTATATCTTGAGAAATCATTAACAATAATAAGACTATATCTTTTGCCACTAAAACTTTGGATTTTTGTACCACCAAAAAGATCCATAGGCAATAACTCTAAGGGCCTTGAAAAGGAAACAACATTTTTAAGTTGAAAAGATGATTTTACTTATTTCCCTTACTGACAAGCATTAAATATGTGATTTTTCTCAAAGTTGATGTTAAAAAAGTTGTTTATTAAAATCATTTTTCCGAAGATTTGAAATAAGGTGCATGTTAACATGCCTAAACCTTCTATACCAAAGCCAACTTTAATCACTTGTTGAAGCAAAACATTTTTTTTCCTTGAAAGGAATGTCCTTTAAGAAAATTGCATAAATGTTATCTTTTCTTTGACCACAAAAGAAATTTTGTTATTGAAAATGCTTTGCATATAACAATGAGAGGATTAAAATACAACTTTATAGCCTTTGTCACAAAGTTGAGTAATGCTTAAGAGATTGTGTTTAAGTCATTCTACCATTTAAACATTATTGATATGAGATGAAAAATTAATACCAACTTTACCAACACCAATAATTTTGCATCTTGTGTCATCACCAATAGCTACTTTACCTCCTTGAAGTTGTTTGAGAGAAATAAATCTACTTGGATCTCCCATCATATGTTTTGAGCAGCCAATATCAAGGAACCAATAGTTTTTTCTGACACTACCTAGGCTACCCTACAAAAGGGAAGCCATCTTATCTTAGGTACCCATAGGAGTGACAAAATAGATGGATATCTATGAATTCATCTAACTCATCCATTTTTGGGTCAATCTAAATCCATTCATAATATTTAACGGGCTAAATGAATAAATGAAATACTAATCTGTTTAATAAAAAGGTTATTAAAGATCTATCCATGGATATCCATAACCTGTCCAATTTAATTTTTATTTAAAACACAAAATAAATATTTTTTAAATAAAAAGTTCTATATTAAATTGAATAAAAAATAAAAGTAAAATAAAAAATCTTAAAATCCTAACATAGTCACACACATTGATAGACTTGACAATTATAACCCATATCTATCATTGTTATAACTCATTTATATTAGCTTTTGGATAATTGTCAGTTGGGTCACTATTGATACTGTTAAATAAGGGTCATATTGGGTCAAGCAATTGATATTTGTTTATATTTATGTTTAACATTTAATACGATAAAAAAATAATATGTTTAGCATCTTTTGTAGGATAAAAAGAATGACATGTTTAGCATTTTAATCTTTATAAAAAAAAAAATTTGCAGTTAAAAACTTTCCTAAGAGTCAATTAATATTTGTTTATGTAATATTTTCAACTTTAACTTTTTTTATTTAAATATTAGCGGTTAGTTATTTGCTTTTGTAAAATTTCAAGTTTTCTCAAAGAAATGTCAATCTTAGATAAGGTGTACTATTTTTTCTAGATGTTTCAAATTATAAAAAAATTATCAATTTCATATCATATTTATTCACCTTTCATTTTTATACATGTATATATAATATGTAAAAAAAAACTTTGAGATAAAAAAAAAAGAAAGTATGACGAAAAAAATTATTTTATTCTTAGTTTATTAGTCCTTTCTTCAATTTTGTAATGCAGATAAAATACTTTTAAAATATAATTAAAATTTTAATAGTGAAAAATTATTTTTTAATAAATATACTTTAGAATTTAATAGTGAAAATAATTTTTTAAGGTTGGAGTTAAAATATAATTTATAATTTTAATAGTAAATTTTTTTTAATGGTAACGACAAAATATAATTGTAATAGTAAGAAAAATGAGGATAAAAATAATATAATAAAATAATATAAAAAACAATGACTTTTAAATATATCAATTAACAGATTGGGTCTAACCCTTTATATATAGGTTATGGGTCAATCCATGACTCATAAAATTTTAATTGGGTCACAAATGGACAAATGGATCATTGTCAATCCATCCATTAGTGACCCAATTCAAATTCATCCAAACCATCCATTTGCCACCCCTAAGTATACAAATCATTTTGGGTCCTTTTGGATTAGTCTCTTGCTTCTTTAAATATTGCCCACTTGATACGTAAATATATGCATTATAATTAAGTGATTTCTTCTTATGAAAACAAGATTCAGAAATATGCCCATTTTTCCCACAAAAGTTACATTTCAAAAAGGGTTGAAATTTTCAATTGCTTTTATAAAGAAATTCTTTTAACATTTATCATTTTTTTCATGAACAAAACTAACTCTCCCTTTATCATAGGATGATTTTTAAGTTCCCAAAAAAGTGCTCAATTTTTTTTTCCTTTAACAAACTGAGAAAAGTCTTTTACAAGGATTTTTATTTTTTTTTCAAAAATTTATTTTCATACTTTAGTGAATGAGCAGCTGACTCTTTCTCGTTTAAGGGTTGAATTTCATTCACTAATAAATGAGCAACTTGTTTGCTTTTCAAAACAAGTTTTTCTTTTTTCCTTTTTCAAGGAGTCAACTTTTTTTTTTTTTTGGATAGAAAACTATTTTGGTTTGTTAAATCATTTTGAGAAAGATATTCATTACTTCAAAAGTTTCATTTTCTTTTCTGAAGAAGTCATTTTCCTTTTTCAAAGAATCAATGTTATCTTTTAAAGTTTGGTTTTGCTCTTTAAAAAATCAAGTTCTTTTTCAAAGGAAGAATTTTCTTGAAAAATGAAAAGATATTTTGACATGGCTTTATGGGAATCATCCATTAAACTTTCAAAAGCCTTTTGTAACTTATCATAGGGAGTATGAGAATCATGATGCATTACCTCAGTATAGTATTCTTTTGCCATGAAGCAAAGATTACTTCCTCCACTCTTTCTTCTTGGACTTCTTCATTGGAGGAGATATATTCATCATCCCAACTAGCCTGTTAGTCGTATATAGGTGCCCTAGAGTCAATTTGATTAGACTCTATTGCATCTATGACTAAGCGATCTGTGAATTTGGAAACTAAAGATTGAATAGTCATTTTATATTGCATATTATGTTCATATTTATGATCTATGCATAATTATGATGAAGCCCATGGTGAGAAGTCCATTTGATCAATCCTAT
>JANHAO010016471.1:0-14359 GCA_026873985.1 Saraca asoca
GATAGGTCACTTCTCAATCATATGTCTCATATGACATCTCTAGATCATATACAAAGTCAACACCTTGGACAGAAAAACTTTGTACCTAATCAGAGACATCACTTACCATCAAAAATCAAAATCTTACAAATAAAATGAACTATTCACTTTGGTGACAACAATTCAATCAATTCATAAGACTTTCTTTTGCTCCAAGATACACTTTATTATTATCCACACAAAAGTAACTTTAATGGTGTGATTTAATCCTTTTAGACATAGGGCCATAAATATCTTTAATGACACCCTAATATTTAACATAGTCCATATGACATATACAAATTAACTCTTAATAATGTTACAATTCAAATATACTAAAGCATTGTAATCCCACTTTATTAAAGATAACAAAGTCTTTCTAATGTGACATTGACAATGCATAGTATGTCAAAAATTAAACTTTATAAGTCATAAAAGTATAATTATCTCTAATGTCACATAAAAATAAAATTTGCATGCATATTACATGAAAAATCAAGTTCATTATGGCTGTATATAAACTTTTGAGATTAATTTATTATTTAAGGTTTTAATCAAACTCATCACATAACATAATTTAATTTAACCTATATTATGAAATCAACTTCTCACCAAAAGCAATCATAAGTGAAACCATTATTCAATAATCATTAGTGAAACATTTATTAAAAGCAATCATTGCCAATAAGGTTTAATACTCACCTCATTCACTTATAAAAAACCAAGCCAATAAAGAACATCTAATGGAATAAACAAATATAAACAAAACTATGGTCCTGTTTGTTTGATAAAACCATAATGAATAAATAAATTGAATCAATTAAAATACTATAGTCCCTATTTAGTATTTCAAAAGTTTGACTTTGAAAAAGAAAATCTATGTCACCAAATATGAATCCACATTATAGAAAATAATGCGAAACATAAATCTTTACATCTTGTATAGAATATCATATCAAACTTATAAAAGAAAAGAGTGACAGGGATGTATGTGTAAATCAAATACAAAAAAGAAAAATAAATAAATACATAGGTTCTAAGATCATGCAATCCTGCTTTGGTACCAATTGAAAGATAAAATTATAAACATAAATTATTTCATGCCCTAGATCATACATGAATTTATAGAACACTATATTATTGAAATGAATTGTGAGATAGAACTTGATTTAAAATCTATTGACATATTGAGGGGAAGAAATGCAATCAAATATGATCAAATGCACTAGGTTTTTGTATCCTGATCTCACAACTAGTTCTTTTAGATGATAGAGATAAAACTTTATATAGCACTCACTTTATAACATGTGCATTAGTGTTTTCATCTAATAATCCCCAATAGTCCTATTAGGCCTCAATTTAACCCACATCTTATTAATTAGAATAATAAGTCCACTAATTAAACCAAACTTTAGAGTCATTTTATATCTCTTATTTGACCATATTACCTTAAATCAAAATCACAATTAATATTAGTCCATATTGTTGGAATTCTCTTATTTTGGACTTTATAATTCATAAATTATAATAACTTATTGTCAAGATAATTTGGAATACTAATATAGTGATATAAAATTATTGAGCTCAATTTGGTATTATAACATATTTCTAGATATTGAGTTGGATTACTGTGATGGGTAGAATCCAAACTCATTTTTTACTATTTATTGATGGATCCTTGCTCTTATGTTTTATGTGGTCAGATAGTATTTTTTCTATCAAATTGTTATCTTATAATTTCTTAATTAAGGACCAGAGCCATCAAGATGAGTGATTCTATCAATAAGAAAATATCAATGGATCAAACAGGAAGTTCAGGTAATTCTAATCCTTTTTAAATCAATTCTGCATTTTATCATATCATAGTCACATGATTCAAAAACTAAAGTGAAAAATTATTAAATTCATTGTAGTAAATAGTATCAAAGCCTAGCTAATTATTTGATTATAATTGATAAGATGTGGATTTTGTGATGTAATTTTTATTTGAATAATATGATATACAATAGGTATTTTGGTGATTAAATATGATATGAATCATTAAATTAATTTCCTCATAACTTTTGATATTAGATACCTAATATTATGTATGATATTTGCAATGTTTAATTATATTGAATTTGATCATAGTTGTATGAGAAATCTGTGTCTTAAAACTCATTTTGTGATTATTTTTTATATAATGTAAATTCTAGAATTTGTGGTAATCCTTAATTCTGAAATCAATCAAAATGGGTTAATACATTTAGCAATTGGCATAAAAAAATTGAAAATACATGACTATAATCTAGTATGTTAACAAGTTTGTAGGTTTTGATAGCTCTGAGAAAGTGAAAACTTTTTCCTTTAAGTATTTGAGTAAGTAATAACCAGTTTTCTAGGTTATGAAATTTGTTTAAAACTGGAGTTGTATTGCAATTTCATTACTAAATTTTTTTTAGTTATTTTTGTTAATAAACACTTCAGTTTTTGAAAATATTTTTAAAACTGAAGTTATCTGATAGTTTCATTACTAAATTTTTTCAGTTATTTTTGTTAATAAAGACTTCAATTTTTGAATGAGAATTTCAGAGGGTTGAATAAAAAATTAAGAAAGAAAGGGAACTCAATCAAAATTATGTGTGAATGTGGCTTAAAAATGTTTTTTTTTAACCAGGTTTCAATTGGGTTGAATGACTCAAGTTGCGAACCCGATGGGAGGTTGACGGCAAACTCATTTGTGCATAGCCCTCACACATGCAAGGCACATATGGATCATATATTGCCTTCCCAATAGTTTTTTGGTGATGGTTTTTACACTATTGGCCTTCACTCTCCGAGGCAATAATTTAGAATATTTTTCAAAAATAAATTAAAAATAAAAATTATTTAATTAATTTTTATGCTAATTTTTAAACAATTAAATGATGTTATTTTGGCACAAAAATTTTACCATATGATTCCTATAATTTTAACTACAATATGTAATTTTTGTAAAGTTATTGGATAATATTTGGATGTTGATTAATTTTGATCAACATGGAGTATTACTATAGGAATTATTTATTACTCATATTATGCCATTAAATTTTGTGTAATTGCGTTCCTGTCTTTTATGGAACTAGTTATAGAAAATTTTGTTAAAATGAAATAGTTTTGTATAGTATTTAGGAGAATATTGTATTAGTAATATTATATACTCTTTGATATGGTATTATTAATATAGTTTGTTGGCAATAATGTGAGCATAAGGTTAAATGTTATGTTCTTAGAATTTTGAATTCCTTTCGGAGTTAGGTTTTAAGAATATAATATTTAATTCTTGTATCATATTATGAGGTCTTAAATGCTTTTTGGATATTAGATGTTATAATGTAATATTATGGATAATAGCTTAATGAATATTTAAGAAAAATAGAAGCATGAGTGAAGTTTTTACATGCACCAACCTGTGAATAATTTTTCTCGACTTCTTTTCCTATACAATCAACTTTTGTAAAGATGCTGAATAGGACGAATTACAAGGATTAGACAAAGTCATCCTGGCAATCACTAATCTTGATTTGGCTTTTCAAGAATAGGAGTCTCTCATAGGTGTAAAATGAAGTTCTGATTTGAAAGCAAAACATGAGAAGTGGACACATTCAAACCAAGTGTGTTTGATAACCATGAAGTACACCATGGACAAAATAATTAGATAGAATATTCCTAAATTTGAGAATACCAAGACTTTTCTTAAATCAGTTGTTAAAAAATTTGTGAAGTTTGATAAAGCTGAAAAAGGTAGCTACCTCT
This sequence comes from Saraca asoca, assembly GCA_026873985.1. NCBI lineage: Eukaryota > Viridiplantae > Streptophyta > Magnoliopsida > Fabales > Fabaceae > Saraca > Saraca asoca. The sequence goes on from JANHAO010016471.1 coordinate 3,793, forward strand.
CATTAGTTGAAAAAATCATATATGATAGTGTTAATGGAGTGTGAAAGTATATTCTGAAACTGATCCATTATTATAACAAGTTAAAGAACATGAATATTAATATAGATGAAAGTCACTTAATCTAGCATGCATTAGAATTGTTACCTGTAAATTTTGATGCTCTGAAGATGTCTTATAATACCCAAAAAGGTAAATGGATCATAAATGAATTGATTTCTATTGTTGCATAAGTAGAGAATGATATAAGAAAGGAAAAGATGAAAACAGTCAACTTGGTTTCTCATGGATCGACTTTAGGGCACCAAATAGACAACAAAGGAAAATTCTCTCATGATAAGAAGGATGGTGTGAAAAATAACCGCTAAAAGCTAAAGAAAGCTCAATTTAAAAGAAATTACAGGTTTTGCATAAAATATAGGCACAAGAAGATAAATTTGTTTAAATCTAAGAAGTGGCTTAAGAAAAAGAAAGGCATTAAGAAACACGAGGGAGCCAAGTGATGAAAAATTGATTGTTTGGCTTGGAAATGGTGAAAGAATACAAGTGGAGCACATAGAAGATATTTCTTTATGTTTATTTACTAGACCTATAAAAATGTTGTTTATGTACCCATTATGAGAAGAAACTTAATTTCAATTGTCACATTAGATTTTGATGGATACTCTTGTTCTTTTGGTAATAGAAAGTTTAATTTACTATATAATTCAAGTGTTGTTGATTTTGACGTGTTATTTGATGGGTTACATAAAATTGATTTGGATCATGATTTTGTAAAATCAATTAATACTATGATTGGAAAAGGAAAGAGAAGCAAAAAATAAGATATTTTGGAGTTAATCCACATTGACATAAGTGGACCCATCACACCTACTGCTATGAGTGGTTACATCACCTTCATAGTTGACTACTCCAAATTTAGATGGATAGAGTTACTCAATAAAAATTTTGAGTCACTAGATGTCTTCAAGTCCTTTAAAGCAGTAGTTGAGCTTAAACTAGGATAAAAGATCAAATGTATCAACTCTGATAGAGGTAATGAGTACTATGGTAGGTATGATGAAACTAGAAGAAATCTCAGTCCATTTGTTAGGTATCTGCAAGAATGTAGAATTAAAGCCATTTACAACATGCATGAAACACTAAAATATAATGACATAATTGAAATGAGAAACAAGACACTCATGGATATGATAAAATGTATACTTGCACATTAATTCCTCTTTTGTTAAAGTTTCTATAGGGTGACACTATAAAGACTATTGCCTATATTCTGAATCAAGTGCTAACTAAGTCGGTACCCAAGACTCCAAATGAGTTGTTGATTAGTAAGAAGTCTAGTTTGAGGTTATAAGGTTAAGGTGAAACTATATATTCTCTCCACAAAGAAACTTGATTTAAGAATAATATCTGAATATTTTATTGACTATTGCACTAGCTCGAGAGGCAATCGATTTTATCGTCCTACTCATTCTAAGAGAGTTGTTGAATTAGACAGAGCTATCTATTTTGAGAATGAGTTGGATTGCGGAAGTGAAATACCTCCTATCACAACCTTTAGATAAGAAAGTGTTGTAATTCCACTAACACTACAGCATGCTGAATCATCTTCAATCGTCCCACAAGATGATCTAATGCATGCAACTATAAAGGATGTGAAACCAAATGAGTTAATTGATGAAATTCCATTGAGCAAATCTCAAAAAGTTCACAAATTAGCAATCTCTAATGATTATTTGATTTACTTGTAGGAGCATGAATTTGATATTAGTGATGAGACTAATCCCACTACATTCTCACAAGTAGTATCCAACCTAAACTCATCAGAATAGATAAGTGCAATGGAAGATGAATTAGTTCCTATGTATAAGAATCAGGTGTGGGATTTAGTTAAGTTACCTATAGATTCTAAGCCATTTTGATATAAATGGGTCTTCAAGACTAAGAGAGATGCTTAAGGTCAAATCAAAAAGCATAAAGCCAGATTAATAGCAAAAGGCTACACTAAAAGACAGGGCATTGACTATAAAGAAACTTTTTAGCCAATTTCAACTAAAGACTCATTCCGAATTGCTATGACAATGGTAGCTTACTTTGATTTAGAGTTGGATCACATGGATATCAAAATAGCCTACTTAAATGATGACCTATCAGAAACAATGTACATAGAACAACCAAATGGTTTCTAAGAGAAGAACAAGGAACACCTTACGTGTAAACTAAAGAAGTCTGTTTATGGCTTAAAACAAGCATCTAGATAGTGAATCTCAAATCTAATGAGATGGTAACTTCTCTGATTTAAAGAGAATGAAACAGACCAGTGCATATACATGAAATTAATTGTGGGCAACTTTGTAATTCTGGTTTTATATGTTAATGACATTCTCCTCACAAGCAATTATGTGAATATGTTGAATGAGATGAAACAAATACTATCAGAACACTTCAAGATGAAAGATCATGGGAATGCCTCTTTTGTTTTGGGCATTAAAATTCCTCATGATAGACTTTTTAGAGTTGTTGGCTTGTCTTAGTAATTGTGTATCGAGAAAATTTTAAAGAAATTCAACGTATCTACATATTCTCAGGCTTCCTTACCCGCCTAGAAGGGTAAAATCTTTTTAAAGACCCGTTGTCTTCAAAATGATGAAAAAAGGCAAAAGATGAAAAGTGTCTCATCTATGTTACTCGTAGGTAGCCTGATATATGCTCAGGTATGTACACATCCTGATACAACTTATGTTATTGGTGTACTGAGGAAATACCTAAGTGATCCTAGTCAGAGGCATTGGATTGCAGTTAAAAGAATAATGAGATATCTGCAAGGTACTAAGGATGACATGTTGACCTATAGAAGATCAGGTGATCCCATTGTTATAAGTTACTTGGACTTGAACTTTACAAGTTGTTTAGATGACTATAAATCAATATCTGGATACATTTTTATTATGGCAAGAAGAATTATATCATAAAAAAGTAACAAGTAGTCCATTACAACAACCTCTACTATGGAAATAGAGTATGTTGCATGTTATAAAGTTACTTGTACAGCCGTGTGGTTAGGGAATTTTATTTCCAACTTCTTTATTATTAAGAGCATCTCAAGACCCTTAACCATTTATTACGACAATACTACTGTTGTGAACTCATCTCTGAGCAACAAAAGTTCTGACCCTACAAAGCACTTTGATGTAAATGTCAGTTTGTGAGAAAAAGATATATGAGTGTGTTATTTGCATTATGTTTCCACAGATCGCATGTTTATGGATCCACTAACCAAACACTTAGCTATTAGAATATATGATGACCATGTAAATAAAATGAATTTGGCTAAGTCTTTTGATGTTTTGGGTTAGCAGAAGTATTATATTATTTTTGTTATTTATCTTGAGATATGTTAAAATGAAATATTCATAATTTTGTCATATATTATTTATACATATTATCTGGTTATGGCATGTTATTAGAGACATTTAGACTCTGTCTCATTATTATATTGAAAATGTCGATTCTCATGTGGCATCTTGGGTGAATAATAGAACCATTATATAGTCACATTTATTGTCATGCAAATTTTACTTTGCACATTTTATGTTTGGTCATCGAAATATAAATGTACAGTATGTATGACAGTAATATATCATTCAGATATAATGATATACATCATTGAAAACTTATTATTTTAACCAACCTATGGGTGTATTAGTATTGTAATTGTCTTGACATTACTTTAAAAATGGCCATGACTTATGAATTATATTGTCCAAGTGGGAGATTATTGAAATTATCTTATTGTGGACTTTGTAATTCATAAATTATAATGAAATAATATCAAGATAATTTGAGTACGAATATAGTGACATAAAGTCATTAGACTCAATTTGATATTATAACCTATTTCTGGATATTGGATTGGATTATTGTGATGGATATGATCCAAACTCATTTTCACTATTATTTATTGATGGGTCCCTACTCCTATGTCTATTTTTTATATCAGATTATTATCTCACAGTTTCCCAATTAATGACCAAATCTATTAGGAGAAGTGATGTTGTCAAGAAGAAAAAAAATCAATGAATCAAGCAAGAAGTTTAAGTAATTTTAATCCTTCTTAGATCAATTTTGCATTTTATCATATTATAGTTACATGATTAAAAGACTAAAGTTAGAAATTATTAAATTTATCTTAGCATGTCTTAGGTTAAAAATAAAACAAAATAAAACCTAAAATTGTTTTCCATGATACTTTCCACGTATAATATTAAAAAAAATAAGACTCTAGCTTTCTATGATATTAAATTTTTATAACTAAAATCATAAATAAATAAAAGATTTTTTGTTATGAAAAATATCTTTTAAAAAAACAAACTAGCCGTAGAAGCCAAACCAGGCCGCTCCATCTATGTTGGACATGAATAGGCACATCACTCTATATAGCGACTGTTTTTATTGATTGCAGAAACGTAAAAAAGAAAAAAAAAAAAGTACATTACAGTAGTCCCTTCAAAATTTATTACTGAATAATGATAAATTTATACCAAATACAAAGGCTGTTCTACCAAATATGGTACACACTAGAATAGATAGCTGATATTTAACATGTCACTGGTAGAACTTTAGAGTACTTCACAGTTCACACTCTCAACTCAAGCAAATAGTTGAAAAGATGACGATGAATATAGCCATCCATATTCTCTGTCAATGCAGTTGTATTCTGTTGCCAACCAAAAGCAATATGAAAATAAACCCAATATAAAATTTTCACCTACTCAGTCTTATGTAGTGAAATTAATATTATGGTACACAATTTCACAACACAACTTATATTTACACATTTGATTGATTCAAATTGAACTATATGTATGATTATCAGTTGATCATTTTGACACATTTATATAAAAGTAATATAAATTTTGAAAAACCTGTTAATAATTAATAACTTATGTTAAGTCGTTATAAGTATAATTAAAAATTATTTCAAATGATTTTATATACTAAGCATATGTGTGTGCAGACATGATTGTGAGGTTGGTAAGGTGAAATTAGTACTATAAGGAGATAAATACCCTAGTTTCACTGGTTTTGTCGGTAGTATTGCATTGTTTTGAGGCTGAGGCTTAGTAGCATGGAGTTGGAGATGGAGATGTCCATTTGAACCGTTTTCATTGGTGGTTTCATCATTTGCATCACTTGCTTCGCATACCTGACAGGTGGCCACATTAATTGTTAAGTCTACATCGAAAGCATATTTATTTTAATACAACATTGGCTATAAAGTTCTACAATTATTTTGCTTCCCTTTTTGTCACCCTTCTCTTTCTTTGTTTTCATAGCTTTAGCACTTGTGTGTCTACCAACATATATAGGTGATTATTGAATGCATGATTGCCCCCTTTATACAATTGTAATTTATTATAATTTTATGTTGTAATAATTGTTTTTTTTAAGTTGTCATCATCGCAGTAAAACTGCAACCTTGACAACAACAATAACTCAAAATCATGGATACTGAATGCAATTTTCTAACCTTGTACAGTTTAATGTTTTTCTGATAGAAAAGAGTATAATGCTACCGAAAAAAAAAATTATTATTATTATTATTATTATTATTATTATTATTATTATTACAAGTAAATTTGGAATAAATCAAGTAATTAGTAAATATTCGTGCGAATACCTTCTGACTGAGTTTTTCTATTTCCGCAGTGAGAATTTGATCCTGCATGGCAATGAAAATATGACGGAAAGGATTTATTTTTACTAGTGTTGCGATATATTTTGTGAAATATTATTATTAAAAATAAAAATATGTTAAGAAAATGAAAATATAAAATTTTAAGACCTTCTTCATGCGAATGCTCCTTAAACTCAGTTCCAGTTGATATTCTAAATTCCTGAGATCTTTAATGCCCAAACCGGATAGTTCATGGCCCATCAATTGCCTGCATGTATGTATATATACGTGACATAATTTCGAAGCCATTTTCTATATATATATATATATATATATCATTTTTCAATTAATAATATTATTATACCTGCTCCATTGTTGCACAAACTGTAGTTGCTGCCTTAAACTTGCTACCTCTCTCTGCCAAAACTAGTAATTCCAAAGGCAAAGATAATCTAGATATTATAGATATAACATGTATTTGGATTCTTTTATTTTTTTTTATTTGTCGTATTTTTGTCATAATTAAAAGAGATGAACGCAAAATTTCTATAAAATGAAATTCAGGCTATTTTTTTTTATATATAATAGGGTTCACAAAAAGTTGTGTTAAACTCTTTTTACCACAACAAAAAAAAGGATGATCAAATGAAAGAATCAAATCCATATAATGCAAACATGAAGTTGAATGATATACTAGACAATAGACATTTATATGTTTTGGCAAGCAACTTAAATATGAATGAAGAAAAGAAAAGTAGAACTTGAGTATTTGTGGGATATGCCAATGAATGATTATCACAAATTTATAACTCATCAACAAATAAATAAAGTAATAAATTGTTAATCACATAATTTTCTTTGTATTGAAGTATTCAAAAGTTTACATCTTCAAATGCTACAGCATTGTTATATTACTTTATAAGGAGAAAGGCCTAACGTAATCTAGAACTTTTGAAATTTTGAGCTTCAAAAAGGAAAGATATGCTAAAATTGTTTTAAGTATGAGAAATAGGACTTAAATTTAATCTATATATAATCAATATATTTATTATGCTTTGACATATTACAAAGTCTATTTAATATTGTTACCACGTTGAGAAAGGTCTGGTTTATTCTTGCGATTTTAATGATGCTACAGTTTTTTGTTTATTATTATACTATAAATTAACAGTTTTGAACTGATAATAAATTAAATTCAAATTAAAAAATAAGAAGAAAATGTCAAAATTTGAAAGAATTTTACCTTGACTTCTGAAGCAGGGCTCATGAATGGCTGATTGCGATCATCCTTGTGCTTATTGTATCGTTCAATGATTGATTTCATATTACTGCGGAGGAACATGTCGTCATACATAATATGGTTGACAGAATTTACTGAGGACAACAAACTTCTAAACTTGATTTGATCATTGAGTTGACACACGTGCATGAAAAAACAATGCATTAAAATACTAAATGCGAATTAATTGATTAGATGCCAAATGTCAACAGCATGTCGACATAATCCATTTCATTTCATCCAGAAGATCAATACTATAAAATTATCCTCTTTTTATTTATTTATTTATAGTAATGCAGTGTTTACACAAATTATATGCCGAAGAAAATTAAATTCTCTTGTAAATGATGATATAACAAAATAATCTAACATCCAGTTTGCAAACTGAAGTAAATGCTGAGCACTCAATTTAAATTTCTTTAACTAAGAGCAAGATTAATGGCTCTTTTACGGTATTTGAAAAAAGTATTATGTCTATTTCTTTCTCATAATTTGCACGGTTACATAAATTGGCTTTTCATTGCATCTTGACAGGTTCATATAAAATCAAAAATCAGTTGTAGCTAGGTACCAATATCCTGTAAATTAAATTATAAATGACTTCAGTTAAAACAACTATAATATTTGTTTAGTATCACAATTTTAATTTTAATCAAATTCAAATTATATACTTATCAATTTTTTCTGCATCAGTCTGTAGTTTTCTTAACACAACACCAACCACAACCACATTTGAGATCTCTACCTTGTATTTTTAATCTACCAAAAGCTAAAAAACCCGTTCCTTCAGCTTTATGATATTACTTTATACAATAGCAGGTCAATTATTAGGGTATTTTGCAGTTACACTATATATAATGTTTTGGTTATACATTTGAATCGTTAAATTTGATTGAATCATCATTGGATTTCACTCTCGGATGGCTATTAGGAGGATACGACAACTGAAAAGAATGCAATTGTTAGGTATTGCATGCATGCGTGCCTTGATTCGTCAACTGAGATCTCATTAATTAAATAAACTAAACTTCATAACAACTTTGTGGTTTCAATTGTTTTCAGTGGACTCTTATGCTCAGTTTAATTCGACAGCATTTGATATTTGTTCTATGATAATTAATTTAGAACTTAAGTGTAATTATTAAGAGATAGTTTGAATTTAGCACGACAAAAGAAAACCTAGATGAATGCAATATATATTGTGAACAGAAGAATGAAGAGAAAAAGTTGAAGACATTAATCACCTAGAGCTTGCAAAATCATAGAGCCTGCCAGTGCTGGAGAAGATAATAACTCCAATTTCAGCATCACAAAGGATAGAAAGCTCCCTGGCCTTCTTGAGCAGTCCATTCCTTCTCTTTGAAAATGTCACTTGCCTGTTTGTTGAATTGTCAATCCTTTTAATCACAATCTTACCTCTCCCCATTTCTCTTCTTATTGTTCCTCAAATTAATAGGTCCTGCTTGATAGCTAGGGTTTCCTCTCAAACTTCCTATATCAACAGCAAACAATTAATATCACTATTAAAATTATGAAGTAAAAAATAATTAATTCTTTCTCATCATCAATATTGGAAAGATATATACTAGTCAAATATTCACCAAATAATTAAGAAAAAAAATGTTAAATAACAAGAACTTGAGATTCAACCAAAAAAAAATTCATTGTAGGTACAGAAGGGAAAAACAAGAGAGAGAGAGAGAGAGAGAGAGAGAGAGAGAGGGGGGGGGGGAAGAAGCCTAATAAGGTCTTACTTGTTGGAGCAGAAAGAGGAGAGAGAAAGAAAAGGAGGATATGGTAGATGTGTTTGTGAAGCAAGGTTCTATGCTGCCGAAGGAAAGCCCATAAATCTCTCCTATTTAAGCTAGCAAGGGGAGGAAGTCCTGTCCAGTTAAACCTCAATCCCTTGCTTGCCATTTGTTGATCCATGGTTTGCTAAAGCGACTCTTTACAAAGGATCAGACTCATTTGAGTGTACCTACAAAGGACACACGGTCAAGATGTGAAGTTGTAACTCGTGTCAAAGCTATAACCGTTGATATCAGGCGCTTGAATTCAAGCAGTGTGTGATTGGGAGGGGGTGTTTGCATTTTTTTAACAAAAAAGTAAGTAACAAGTATATTTAACTCTGCATTAAAATAGAAGAATTTTTTATACACTTCATGAAATCAATTACAAAAAGAGATATGTAATTACACAAATATTATTGACTAATTATGGTCTCCCATTGTTTTATATAATAAATTGTATGTATAATAATTTCTCCCAATACACACCTATTTATGCTTTCTAGCTTTTATTTTTGATATATTAAGAGGGAATAAATTCAAATATAAGATCTCAAACATGCACTATAAAAAAAAAATATTTTAGCAACTAAAAATAGCGATCGAATTTTTTCTATCGCTAACGGAGACCAAACTGACACTACTTTGCGATTGATTGGCAAAAAAAAAAATTTAAAAATGAGCTACTTAACGACCGAAATAGCGATCGAAATATAATGGCTAACTCCAAAAAATTTTGTATTAACTAATAAAATTTTTTGCAACCGAATATTTCGATCGTTATATTACATCGGGACTCTCTAGCCACCGAATTTTTCTATCGCAATTTGTAATAAGTTGACAAAAAGAAAGGAAGATTAAAATGAAAAGCTTTGGCAGGGACTGAAATGAAAAGTTTTATTTTCGATGGGGTAAAAGTGTAAAAAGTTCATAGTTTTGGGACAAAATTAAAAACTTTCCCATTTTTCTTTTTATACAAATTTTCCCCCCATATTTTTTTAGATTCTCTCTCTTTCCTCACGTGATCTCCTCCCTCTCTTTCTCCTCACGCGATCTCCTCCCTCTCTCTCTCTCGGACTTCGACTGCTTGTCCAGCGTGTCCAGCCGTTCTTTGGTGTGCCGGCCAACGTGAGCCACCAGCGTAGTGTCCTCCTCTAGTGTTCGACTTCTTCCTCTCCTCCGGTGTGCCGAAGCTCTTCCCTCTCTCTCCTGGTCTTTGGCTTCCTTCACTAGCTTCTCTGGCGTCTCCGGCCGTCGTCCGGTCTTCCCGCCGTCGTCAGCTATCCACCGTCATCCCCAGTGCCTCCTCATCATCAACCCGAAGCTCTTCCCTCTCTCTCCTGGTCTTTGACTTCTCCGGCCAACCACTGAAATTTGGACCGTCGGGGACACTCCGGCTGGCAGCGAGTTGGCCACTGACACATCAGGACTTGGTGAGCATTCCTAGATCGTTAATTTTATTTCGTAGTGATCGTGTAATTAATTGTTAAGTTATTTGCGTAGAAACCCTAAGATGTAGTGTTGCTAGAAATTAAAAATCTTGCTGTTAATTGGCTGCAGAACCATCCTAGTAATTATGTTTAGGACATTGGAATTTTCTAGTAGATAGTTTGCAGTATCTGAGGTGAGTAAATAATTCTCCTAACATGTTAATCCCATATGTGAATTGAACATGATTTTGTATTTTAGAACATTGTAATTTTACGAAATATGATGAGTTTCATAATTATTGATGTGAGTGTGAAATATTATCTGCCTATTGATTATGAAATTTGCTGTCACTTGATTGCAAAACCATCCCAGTAATTGTGTTCCTTTTATGTGACA
>JANHAO010016472.1:0-14369 GCA_026873985.1 Saraca asoca
AGAGAAGAGCGCCGGACCGTGGGAAGCTCCAAAAATCGTCGGAGAACGCGAACGGAGGAGCCAAGACCCCGGCGTTGCTCGCGGGTCTCCTTTCGGCCTCCGTCACCGCCATCCACCAGCAGTCGACGCGTCGTCGGCGAAGCCAAAATCCCCGGCGTGGCACGCCTCGCCCAGCCACCGGCCAAAGAGAAGGAAGAAGAAACTCTCGCGGCTTCGCGGGAGAGGGAGAGAGAAATAAAGTGGGTGCCGAGTTCTGGAGATTTCCGAAAAAAAAATAATTAATTTTTTTTTAACTTTAGCTTATTTACGTTTTGGCCCCAACACTTTAAACTATTTATAAAATGGCCTCTCTGAAAACCAAACTCTTTCAAACAAATCCCTAACACATTTCAATTTAGTCCTTTTTCAATTTCAACTTTTATTTTTAATTTTTCTTTTTAATTTCTTAATTTTTCGGGTATTACATGTTCTTCCTTTCCATTCCTCTATTCTTTATCTTCAACAACTAGAAAGCAGCTTAGAGTCCAAAAGAACTTTGCAGGTTAGTTGGATTTGGAACTAAACCAAAATCCAACGTCAACAAGATCCTTAAAAGATTTAGTTATTTTAAACCAATATGAGTGATTCAATTTTTTTTTAATTATGATCCCTAATAAAATTAATACGTTGCTAGCTCACTAGGTCTAACAATCACATATTAAGGCATCAGATCTCATTCATTTTGACACTTCTAAATGTTGATGAGTCTTTATTTAAAAATTTCTATTTTTTTTAATGAACAAACAGACCTATTCCAAGACTTCAGCTCATTTTTACAACTTTGGTTTAATTTTCATTTGAGTTAACAGAAAATTGTATACTTTTTTTATAATTAAAATCCATAATATCAATTTCCTCAACTTTTATTTATCAACAATTTTACCGACTATTCCAAATTGCAAGTTTAGAAATTCACCGAATAGAGTTTCGAATTTTTGCCCTCAGCTCCTCTTTTTCCCTTTTACTCTTTTAAATCAATAAAATGAAATTGACAATTTTTAATTAAAAACCGAAATAAAAATAGGGGAACCCATTATATAAAGGACTTGTTCTGATGGAAAAATCCGTCCCCAAATTCCCATTTGATCCAACAACCGCAGCCCCCTCCATTCTTCGATCCAATCCCGACCCAAGAATCTCTCAGTCTCTCTCCAAACCGTTTATCGAAAATGGTAGCTGAAGGTCATGCTCATGGCGATGGCCGGGCTCTCATATTCACGTACGGAACCTTGAAGAGAGGCTTCTCCAACCACGTTCTCCTCCAGGATCTTATTCGCACCGGCGACGCAGCCTTCGTCGGCATTTACAGAACCGCACAGAAGTATCCTCTCGTCTGTGGGCCCTACCGTGTTCCATTCCTCCTCAATTTCCCCGGGTCCGGCCACCGTGTCCAGGGCGAGCTGTACTCCGTGTCGACCCGAGGACTGGCCCGAATGGACGAGCTTGAAGGAACGACGCGCGGGCATTACGAGCGTCTTCCGGTGAAGCTGATCCCAATGAAGGAAGAAATAGAAGGAGAAGAAGAAAACGACGTCGTTGAGAGAGAAGAAATGATAACGCAGGCGGAGGCATATTACGGGCACGGAAATTACGCCATGGAGCTGTGGAAGAAAAATGGGAAGAGAGGTTACAGAGTGTATTCAGAGAAAGAAGCCAGAGGTTATGTGAAGCGAAATGAAAGGCCACAGCATCTAACGTTTCTTGACCACATTCGGTTGTTTCTCTCCTCTCCTCCTCGAGATTCTTAATTCTGATCTCAAATCCCATGATTTTTTTCTCTCTTTTTCTCTCGAGAGAAAACTTCAACTCCATTTTCATTGCCCTTATTGTAATTTTTGTGATGTGCTGCTGTTTGTTTGTTGGTGGTTCCAAATTTTAGCATTAATGAATGTTTTAATTTCACTATTTTCTTTAGTGCCCTGACATGTTCAAACTGGTGAAAGGTTGGGTGTTTTAATACTTTGATTATTTATTTGTCTTTAATCAGTACAGAAGATGGCAAATTTCAAGAAAAATAATTAATCTAATAATAGATTTATTCAATTTTTTGAGAGATTTAGTGGCTTACAAGCATGATTGATAAGAGAAAACACTAATTTTGGCGAGAGTCAAATCCCATGATAGTTTTTAGCTTAGATACCACTTAAGTTAGTCGGATCTAAGATACAAGGTGGACAAGAAATTCTGATAAAATTTAATATATTGAACTGAAAAATTAGATATTTTATAATAAGAATTACAGTTATATTTATATTAAAATTATAAAATTAAAATATAAAGAAATTAAAGCAAATTAACTCATTGATGATGAGTTATAGTGGACTATGGGGTTGGGCAGCAAGTAGGCTTATTACAAGTCAAATTGCAGGTGGGAGCAGATTCAGTTGCAAGGCATTTAGTTTTGCTTCATTCTCTCTTGGTTGGAGAAAACTTGTTCTTGTGTTAAGTTTGATCACTGTAATAAGAGGATAAATTGGTTTGTAATCACCTGATAACTTGATTATGTAAGCATTATCATTTATCTTCTCCTTTAACTTGAAATGATGCATCTGCCCTAGAAGAAAGTTTGGTGTTGGGTTGATTCAAAAATTTTTTTTTTTTTCGGAGATGAATCCAAACCTAGTCTTCTTCTTTGAATGCGAGTTTCTTTTTATGCTTGTGATATTGATTTTTGTATCTATCAATCTATCATTTTATCTTTTCTCGAATTTGTTCATATAGCTTTTTGATCTCCTTAACTTGCTCATCAGTATCAGCACTGTAATGTTTGGATGAGATTGCACGATGTCTAATAGGCTAAGAGGGCGAGCTTTATAGACAATTTCAAATGGGTATTTTCCAGTAGCTTGGTTGAAGAAGTTATTATAAACAAATACTACTTGGACAAGTATAAAATCTCATTATCGAATGTTCTTTCCAACAAAGCTTCGTAGTAGATTTCTCAAAATTTTGTTCATAGCTTCAATTTAGGGATGACTTGCAAAATTAAATTGGAGTGAATATCCATCTTCTTCCATAAAGTCCTCCTAAAATGAATCATAAATTTCATATCCCTGTCAGAAGTGATAGTCTTTAGAAGTCCATGAAGCCTCGCAATTTCCCGAAAACATAACTCAACAAGATGTGTAACATCATTGATCTTTTGGCAGGGTATGAAGTGAGCTATATTTGAAAACTTATCAACAACAACCATAATAGAATCCTTTTATCATTAAGTTCGAGGTAAGCCAATGACAAAATCCATACTAATATCATCCTAAGGTGAGGTGGGAATAGATAATGGTAGATACGATCTAGCATTTTGACTTAAGGTCTTTGCCAGGTGGCAGGTCTAACATCTTCAAATTTGACGAGCAACATCTCTATTAAGCCTTGGCTATAAAAATTTCCTTTAACAAGAGCTACAATCTTATCTATTTCAAAATGACCAGTTAATCTTTTATCATGTGATTTCCAAATTATTGCATCTCTTATGGAACATTGGGGAATACATATTAAGTTACCCTTGCAAAGATAACCTTCTTGTTGATGATACCGTTGGAAGGCTTGGTCAAAGGTAGACTTCCAGATTGAATAGAAATTAAGGTTACTTTCATATAATTCTTTAATCATTTCAAACCTAACTACCTTAACTTGTATGGAGGAAAGCAAAGTGTGTCAATCGCTTAAGGCATCAGCAACATGGTTCTGAGTTCCTAACTTACGCTTGAGAAGAAAGGGTATAAGTGAAAGAACTCACTCCAAATAGTGTAGCACTGACTGATCTTTTGTTTTGAGTTTAGATGCTTTTAGAGTTTCATGGTCAAAATATAGCATAAATTCTTTTGGGAGGAGATGGTGACTACAATGTTCCAAAGCTCACACAATAGAATAGAATTTTTTGTCATAAGTGGAATACTTAATCTTTGTATCATTCGATTTTTCACTGAAAAAGCTAATCAGTCATCCTTCCTGGCTTAATATTACACCAATACCAAGATCTGAAGCATTACAATTAACTTTAAACATTAGGTTGAAATCAAGTAGAGCTAGGATAAGAACTTCAATGAACTTTTTCTTTAGTTCTTCAAAACTTTTTTTAAGCTTTATCTATTAATTGAAATCTGTCTTTTCTAATGTCATTTGTGTTTGGAATTACAATGGAACTAAAGTTTCTGATAAATCTTCAATAGAACAATGCCAGCCTATGGAAACTTCTGATATTGTGAATAAAGTTAGGTGTGGGCCAATGGAGGATGGCTTCAATCTTGTAGGGATCAACTCATATACCTTGACCAATGATGATATATCCTAAAAAAGTTACTTCTGATGTTAAAAATGAGCATTTCTTGAGAATATGATATAATTTCTACTTTATGAGGACTTCAAAATTTTGGTAAAGATGGTCTAAATGCTCTTATTTATTTTTGCTATATATCAAGATATCATCTAAGTAAACTATAACAAATTTACCAATGAATGATCAGAATACTTAGTTCATGAGGCGCATAAAGGTGCTAAAAGCATTAGATAATCTAAAAGGAATTATTATCCATTTGTATAGGCCATCTTAGGTTTTGGATGTAGTTTTCCATTGATCTCCTAGTCGCATTCAAATTTGATAATACTCACTTCTAAGGTCAACTTTTGAAAAGATTGTTGCTCAATGCAGTTGATCAAGCATGTCGTTGAGTTGTGGTATCAAAAAATTGATACTTGATGGTGATTTTAGTTACTACTCTGCTATCATGCACATTCTCCAAGTTCCATCTTTCTTTGGGACTAATAATATTGGTATCGCATATGAACTGACACTTTCTCTAACAAGTCCCTTGTTTAGTAATTATCCAACTTAGCATTGAAATTTCTCATGCTCATGAGGGTTTATCCTGTAAGTAGATTTGTTTGGAATGACATAAATTCAATGGCATGTTAGATATCTCTCATTGGTGGTAACCTAATAGGAATTTCTTCTAAAACGATATCCTGGAAGGTTTTGCGAAGGCCCATGATTTCTTTGGGAATATTAGCTTTATCATTTAGGTCTACCAATAGGAAAATGTAGAACTAGGTAGCATCTTTTTGCAATTCAAGCTACTTTTTGGTGACCAAGGTAATAACCTAATCTGGGCAATCTAATTTCTTGATAAACACGTTGGGTTGTAATACAATCAACTTGATTTTTACTCCACCTTTGCTAAAAGAGTACATGTTTTCGAACCCATTATGGGTGGCTCGACTATTAAATTGCTAGGGTCATCCTAACAACAAGTGATAGGTATCCATGGGAATGCCATTACACTATACTTCATCTCAATTCTTTTTTCTAATGGAAAATGACACAAGATAGTGCTTGGTAACCTTCACCTTATTTTCCTTTCTTAGCGATTGCAATTTATAAGGTTAAGGATGGTCTTTTATTGGGAATCTAAGGTTCTTGACCATGTAGTTTGATACTACATTCTTATAGTTTCCACTATAAATACTGACATTACATATTTTTTCTTGGGAAGTACATATAGTGCGAAAAGTATTGTGTTGAAGCCAATTTCCTTTCTGAGATATAGAAGTGTGAAGGCTCCTTCATACCATTAAGGATTCTCCATAATCAGTTGAGACTAGTTGTTCATCAAATTGAGGTGCTTCAACTTCTCCTTCTTCTTTTTCTTCATTTTCATTAGGCACTTCAACAATCTCTCCTTTAACAATGGTTGTGACTTTCCTATTCAGGAAATCAGAAGCAACATGACCATATCCTTGACATTTAAAACACTTCAGAGGGCTTCGATCGATAGGGTTGCTAGTTCCAATTTCCTTTTCATTTTTGGCAGCTTCCTTTGTGGTATTGGGTTTATTTGTTGTTGTGTTTTTTAGGTTTTTGATTTTCTAGATTGCTTGTAGCCTCTTTGAATCTAAATGGGTTAGCAACATTTTTTCTTGCATTATGTTTCCAATAATGTCATCAATAGTAAAGTATTGTTGTAAGGATACAATATTTATAGTTTTAAAATTTAGTCCACCAAGGTAATGAGCAATACTTTGTTCCCCAAGCTCGTAAATGTCATATTTATTTTGAGCTGCTCAAACTCATTTTTATATTTGATAAACATTTCCTGACAATAGTTTGTTGGAAGATACTTGCATGCGAGCTCTCTCCACATTTTATCCCAAGTCTTGATTTGATGTTGGCGTTCTCATTCTTGTTGGCACTTAAGATTCTCTAATCAGATTAATGCATATATTTTCAATTTAATGGTGATAATTTTGAAATGTTTTTCATTTTAAATGTCTTTAAGGTCAAAAATACGTTCAAGGGTGTGTAACCAATCAATAAAATCATCTTATGGCAAATTCCTTTCAAATTTAGGAATATCTATTCTAATTACGAGATCATTGGATGGCTTGGCATAAATTCTTTGATAACAACATTTGCGTCTATCAAATGAAGAAGATAAGACATCATCATCAACTTGTAATCTTCCAAAAGGGTTACCATCTTCTATACCTGTATCTAAATCGATGTCATTTTTGTGCTATTAGGTTCTTTGAGCTATATGAAGTTGTGCTTGCAATTGTTTAATTTGAGCTCGAAGTTCTTAAATTTTGATGTCACAAGGGTCACATTCTTAGTGTTTTAATGTCTTAAAGGCATTTTTTTCTCTTTGTTTTTTAAAATCAAACTAAAGCTAGGAAAAATAAATAGCAAAAATGAATTGAGAATGTCAAAATTAAGGGGAAGGAGTTTTTTGAAAAGAAGGTATAATCATAAGGGTTTTTTTTTTTTTTTTGAAATTTTGAGAAAGGGGAGGGGTTAATATATAATTAAAAGAAGGGATTGACCTAGTGGAAAGTGAGTGATGACATGACAATGGATGACACATGGTGGTTTCTAGTTAGTCAAAGGTACTAATGTGGTGGTTTCTAGTTGTTATTTTTGTTGACATGGACAATGATGTGGCAAGTCAATGACAAATGATTACTTTTGACTGGGTTGGATTGTTGACGTGGCGTGACATATAGAGGCCATGTTAGCATGACATCGTCTTCAACCTTTGAGCGTGCAAAGTGCACATGCACGAGTAGTTGAAGCATAGACTATAGGGTCACCAGAGCATGATGGTGAGTGGAAGCTCCGATTGTTGTGAAATTTTCCAATACAATTATTTTGGATCTCCTGAACACAATAGTGGGGTATTTTTGTTGGTTTGAGTATTGGAAATGGCTAATTCGAGAGTAACAGAGGCGATTTCCAATAAGGTGGTTGTAGTTGTAGAATTTTTAAGATTTTTGCAATTTTCAAAGTGGCAAGGAGATAGGGAACAGGGTGCTCTAATGCCAAATAGTTTATGGGTAGAATTGATAAGGAAAAACACCAATTTTGACAAGGTTCAAATCCCATTATAATAATTTTCTAACCTAAGCACCACTTAGATTAGCTACAGTGGAGAAGAAATTCTTTTAAACTTCAATATATTAAAATGAAAAAATGGATGTCTTACAACAAGAACTAGGGTCGTATTTATACTATTAAAATATAAAGAAATTAAAACAAGTTAACTTCTTAATAGTGAGCTATGGTGGGTTACGAGATTAGGCAACAGAAAAGCTTGTTTTGCTTAAAGGCTAGCAGTAGCAAGTTAGCCTTGAAATAAGGCAAGTTGCAAGCATTTGGGAGCAAGTCAAGTTGTAAGGCACTTGGTTCTGCTTCATTTAGCTCTTTGTAAAATTATTTCTTTTTTTAATTTTAATTTCACTATTTTGATATTAGGATTTGTATAATGTGTTTGTGAAGTTTGCTTATGAATTTCCTTTTTTTACTAGGAATTATTTAGTTCACATACAAAATAAATTCTTGTGGAAAAATTGAACTTTTTATAAAGCAAATTTTCTTTGTTTAGTTGATAATATATAATTAAGACTTTTAAGAAATTTCTTTTTATCAAAATGGTGGATAAACAACTTCTCACGAATTGTGAGAAGTTTTACTTCTCTTATTTCATCAATTTGTAGTAAATCAAACAACATCCGATTTACTACTTCTTCGATATTTTCATAATATCGAAGTACTATATGCTTAAAACAGGTACTGACTGAACTCAATTATATATACACATTATTTGGAGCAACCAATGTGAGATTCATAAAAACTGTCATAAGGTTCATCATTTTCAGTAATGCATTGGTATTAGATATTCTCTTTAGGACTTTTCTCCTTTCGATCCCTTTTTCATGACATTATATGTATATTAAATAGCTTGTTATTTTTATTATTGTAAAAAAAAAAATAGAGCATATCATTGAAAAATAAAATGATTAAGAATTTCTTAACACTAAAAAAACTTTATTAAATTTTTAATGATATGTCAAAATATGAATAAATAATAATGCAAAACTTTGTATTGTCCATGCAAAAATTAAATATACAATTTTATAGTTTTGACAATTTGTTTACGAAAAATTTTATGGCTTCAAAAATGTTTTGTTTATTAAATCTGTAGTTTCTTAACTCTTATGGTTACATTACATTTTTTTTTAGTAAAATAATACCAAAGCTGTAAATTTTTCATAAAATTTATTAGAAAAATACTTGTAAGTTTGACCGAACATCAAAGTAAATTTCTTATCATCTTTCTACCTTTCTCAATTAACTATAATTTTCTTTTCCTTTTGGTCAAAACCTGATTTTAGATACATATATATAATCTGAGTACTAAACTTTATTAAGAATCAAATTCTTCCTTTCCATTAACTATATTAAATTCTTTTTATCTCACAAATTGGTTAAGAAAAGTGACGGAAAACTCTACATTCCAAAATTGCATTTTTGTGGACCTGACTAGATGATAATTTTGTTTTATACGTAGACTTGTATAATAAAGATACAATTGTTATTTACAGATTATTTCATTTTTACTTTTTCTCTCTTTTTGCCAAATTAAATAAAATATTTTTCCATTTTTTACACCGTTGTCTATATATCCCAATAACAAGCCAAAAAAATATTTTTTATATTTTCTTTCAACTTTGATAAATTTAATTTTTTTGGATTTACAAAATAAGAAAACAAGTAATTGAAGTCGAACTTCTAGAGAGTATTCCAATAAATAATTCTGTAACTTTATAAGAGAAAATAAAAAATAAGAATAATAATGAATACATACGTTAATTTATATAAAGAAGTGATATATAAATTGATATTTTATGATTGACCTTATTCAATCGATTTTCAATCCATTTTAATGATCATAATTTTAAGTGATTTTTAAATTGTTACTTTCAAATGATATGTAAGTTACAAAGTACGTTATAAATTGTTATAGGTCATTTTATTAGATCGAGCTTATTTGACTACTTTTTAGAGTATTTGATCTATCATAATCCATGGCACTTTTTTTTTTTCCTTATTGTGTAAAACCTTATTTTTTTTTTATCTATTTTCTTCTCACACTTTCATCACATTCAAACATAGGGTAAATATATCCAGAATTGTAGAAACGAGGGGTGGTTGAATACAACTGTTGGCGGTCTACAGCAGCCAAGTAAACGGAAAGGGCAGCACAATAGATTCCTTAAAAACAAGTCAATTGTATTGTAATTTGCCCTTATATATATATATATATATATATATAGAAGCCTTCAGATTTTGTTCCTCTTCTGACTTGCATGAGTCAAAAGCATGTTACATCACATCTATTTATCAGCATTTTCTTTGGGGTGTAAAAAAAGTCATGGTTTGATGGGCACCAATGAAAATCTAACCTAAGATATTAATTAGTACTAATTTATAATAGTACGAATGATTATTATAAATAAATTAATGTATTGTTGAATTGTTTACACTAAATTGGAGTTGGAGGATATATACTTTTAAAAATAGGAGAAATCCTTGGCATATATATATATATATATATATTTTGCATATAAGGATCCCAAGAGTAGTTGTATTGCATTTTATCCCCTTCCACTCTCATGTTCATATGCATACATCATCATCCATTAGAGACTTCCCCCCACTTCCTCACCTCTTCCCCATTGAACCATCTCCCTTTCTTCCTCATGGCCTGATTGTATCATCAGGGATCCAAAAATGTCTAAGTTGCTTGCTCTTTAATTCACCTAAACCATCTTACCACAGTCTTGTTACTGTACTTATGCCTCTATCCTTACAGCCCTCTCATCTTTATAGATTTTGATTCTTTTAATTTTAAATACTTAATTTTATCCTTTCTATTTTTTTAATTAATTTAATTTTGATTTTTTTATTAGACTCTCATCTAATTATTAATAAAAAAAAGTGCTATGAAATCAAGTAAAATGTTTTGTCCAATGCGATATGACTTACTGTCCTAATTTATACATACACATTAACTATTGTTCATTTCTATTTTATATGAGTAAGAAAGAGAGATGCAATACTAAAATATATAATATAAATTATATACGTCAGAACATATAAATATGTCATATTTAATAAAATTACTCCTTCTAATTTTTTGTTAGGTTTCTATCAATAGTTAGATGAGAGTGATGAAATGATTAAAATCAAAATTGATTAAAATATTAAAAAAGTTAAAATTAAATATTTGAAATTAGAATAATAAATTGTCTAATTTATGTTTTAAAAATATCAAAACTACTTTTTTTTTAATGCTTCATTTTCTCACCCAGCACATATAATACAACGAAGTTAAGCAAATATCACTGGCTTTAGAAGTAGGGTCAGGATGGCTTATATTATAAATTGCGTGTAGTGTGAAACCTTGAATATACAAGTAACATGTTGCTTGCCTTTTTGCACAAATTGTAATCTATTGTTATTGGAGGCTGGTCACAAGTTCCATTTTTTTTTTTTTTAATTATCATTAATGGAAATTTTCTCCGTATTTAAGCTTCTCTTTTCTCGACCTCGTAGTCATATTGGATAATGAGATTGTCCATATCAAGTTGGAACAACTGGCTTACCACTCATTCCAATTCGAAAATGAAAAAAAAAATTAAAATTTAATTTATTTGAAATTAGATTGATAAATAATTTTATACATAAAATTAATTTTGAATAAATTAAATTTTTATTTTTTTTATAATTTCAAACGAGGAATTAGTACTTAGTGTTTGTTGCCTAATTTCATGTGTTTTGTTCTATTCTTTTGTCATTTTCCTATTTATTGAAATTTTATTACAACGAAAAGACAATTCTTTTTTATTTCTCTAATAAGACATTGTAATTCGATTTTTTTTCATTTTTTTATTTAATATTGAAAAACTAATTTTTCTTATGGGCACAAAACACACGATGCTCGTATGGTGAAGCATATATAACATCTTATAGTATATAATGAGTTATATCATCAAGTTTTATTATATAATTGACACATAAATTTTATAATACAACCGTATACATATGATTTTCCTTCCTTATATATAAAATATATATAATGTTATATACTTCTTAGGTGAAGGATAAAACACTATAAGCAAAATCTATATTAAAATGATAAAAATATAAAAATTATTTTTATTTCACCAATTCCTTCATTATTTATTATTATTCATTATCACTATTACTGTTATTGGCCACTAGCACTTGAAATTCCATCGTTAGCAACAATTTCTAATACCACCCAATTCACCAAAGATTACTATTATTATTATCATACACTATCACCATTTCCTCTTCATTATTACTCATACCTATAATTACATCCTTTCTATCGTTATCACTTTCCACCATTATTATTTGTTGTCAATATTTTTTTATTCACTATTATCATCATCATATAAAGATAATTTTATTTAAATTAAAATTTAATATTATATATTATTTTCTATTATGAAATAGGAAATATATAATATACAATTATATATACTATATAATGATGCATCAAATATTATATAGTATAAAAACTAATAATATTTATATCATGTATTATATTATCTCTTGTTCGATATACTATTAGTACTTATCATATATGGTGTACCAATTAAGGCCTTAAGGTTTGTTTGGTGCATCGTATAAAGTCTAATAATATAGGATATATTATTCAATTAAATCTTATTATATGTTTGGCAAATAAATTGTATAGTATATTCTTATGCAATCTCCCTTTCTTATACATAAGACGCTACATAATTCTACATACCCATTGGAGAGAAGGATAAAATTTGATAAGTAAAATTTATATTAAAAATATTTTTAGTCTACCAATTCTTTCATTATTTATTATCACTTATCAATATCATTATTACCATTGTCACCACTACTAATACAATGGTACACCACCTTTGCTGTCACCACTAGTGTGACTATAGCCCAACGATAACCACAACTACCACCATCTCCAATATGTTTGATGTGGAAATTGTATAATATATCTTTATACAATCTTCACCTCTTATACATTGAATACTACATAATTCTATATACCCATTGGAGTCAAGGATAACATTTGATAAGCAAAATTTATATTAAAACTAATAAAAATATTTTTTAGTCCACTAGTTCCTTCATTGTTCATTATCACTCACCAACATTATAATTACCATTATCACCACTACTAATACAATGGTGCACTGTAACACCTGGAAATTTGGAAAATAAAAAGGAAAATTTAAAATTGAATTTGAAAATTCAAAAAAGACTAAATTGAAAATTTCGATAGAGATTTAATTGAAAAGTCTTGTTTTCGGGTGGGGCAACTTTTGAAATAGCCCAAAGTCTAGGGGCTAAAATGAAAATGGAGCCAAAATCGGCCCAGTCGGTAGTCGGTGGATCGACCTACTTTAAGCTGGCATACTCCTTCTTCCTGAAGCCACTCGAAGCTTCCTCTCTCACCGGCTCTCTCTCTCCCTCTCTCCCTTCACTCTCAGCTCTCTCTCTTCTCCTTTCGTCGGCCAACGATTTTCCTGTCATTTCCAGCGTATTTCAGCTGGATTTCTAGCGAGCTTCTTCTCTCTGGAGTTCCTTCATCTCTCTCCTTCGGTGGTCTGTTGTTCCTGCAGCTTGATGGCCGAAGGCCTTCTCCTTTTGGTTCGGTGGCAAACGACGGAGCTCGGCCACCGTACATCTTCTTCATCCGGCAAGTCCCGACAGCCCAGGCCATGTTTCCTTTTGGTTCCGGCATGATTCCATTGCCAGACAACCAAATTGCAGCCGAAGCTTCTCCTCTCCCTTATTTAGTAGGTTGGTTCGACTAGCCATGGTTTCCAGCCACTGGCAGTGCTCCGACCGGTGGCAAGCTGCAGTCTGGTACTTTGAGCTATGGTGAGTATTCTTAAATCATCAGATTTATTTTATAGTAACTCTACAGTTAATTTTTCAAGATATTCATGTTAAAAACTTTTAGTAGTATAGTTTGTTCAACAGCCTCCACAGGCTCACCGGTAGCATCCCAGCTCTAGTCGAGCTAGCTACTAACACTTTAGACCTTAATGAATAATCTTAGAATAAAAGATTTATTTCGTAGTAACCGTGTATTAAGATTTCAAGTTTATTATGTATAAACCCTTATGTGTGAAACTTCTGAAAACTAGAATCGTGTTGATAAATTGCTTCAGAGACTTTATTGCAAAAATGTTAAGAACGTTGATAGCCCGGTTGTGAGGTCACAGTAGAATTTTCTTCCAATGAACAATTCAGAGTCCAAGGTGAGTGGACAAATTCTTTTCACTTCAAGATCTCATTAACAAATATAAATTATTTTATGATATAAAATGTTATTGATCCTTTGAAAGTATAAAATTTCATACATACATCAAAGTGATTTAGAAAATATATTTATATGTCATTGGTGTTTATGAAATAAAATGCCGTGATAGAAAGTATGTATTCTTGTCTTGTTACTTATTATTGAAATTGCCTATTTTATTGTGCTATGTGATGATTGGAATAGAAATTTTATATTTTTGCATGATGATGGGAAATGAAATTACTTAAGCTGGATATGTATGATTTTGATGGAATTGCTTACCCGTATAAGATCTTATGCTATATGAGATGAATCAGTTTTTCAAAGGGTCCTGAAATCACCGAGGATGGGAACCCTCAAGTGCACTTGAGAATATGTGTATTTCCCTAGGCAAGAGTGAATAAGGGTGGATGTGTACGGAGATGTTTGGTCATGAGCACTCGGCAGACGTGTTGGGTGGCTGATGACAATGATTATGTTATGTTATGTTGGTTCCCTCTTGGCGTGGCCTTTACGGGATTTCAGTTGAGTATGTTCATATACACCTATTGATATATTTTAAAAAGTTTTGTGATACACTTCTTATGATTATCTCATGATGAGTATTTATTATTATGATACGGATATCATGTTTTATACTGGTTACAATTTCTTAAATATCATATT
>JANHAO010016473.1:0-14356 GCA_026873985.1 Saraca asoca
CTTTTTGGTTTGTTGTATTTTGGGTTTGTGTTTGGATTTTACTCAACTCACAGGTCCCTCAAGAAGAAAGCTCTGATACCAATTTATGGATCTAAAGGATAAATAATATTCATTGCATAGCTCTATATATAGAGCAAGAGTTCAACAGAAATATAATTTATCCTTTATTCTTAGGTATAACTAACAACCTTCCTAATATTAAGTTAAACAGAATATAAAACAAACTTATCCCTTATTCTTAGGTATAACTAACAACCTTTCTAATATTAAGTCAAATAGAATTCAAAACAAATTTCTAACAAAATCCTATAAACTTGATCAAATGATAGCTTTTTAGACACATTTTCAATAAAATCAAAATAAGACCTTGGCCAACGACTAGTTACGCTGAACTTATAAAAGAAAAAAAGAACAGACGTAATGACACATATTGGGGAGAAAAACCAGTGACCAATTTAAGAATGGCTAATGAATAACTTTATTACTTCCATAAAACAATTGTATAATACCAATCATTGGTCTATGGCAGGGATGAAAAAAATAATGAGCAGTACAATAGAAGTACCTTGCAAATAAGAACTCTGTTAAATTCTTCAATTATTAAAAATTTAATCCGTAAAGCCTTAGTACTGATTTGTGTGAAAGTGAATCCTTCCAAGAGGCTTCCTAGATGTTCCCACCAGCAACATCCATTTAAAGCTAAGATACCATCAGCTATGAGTCCTGATACATTCAGGACTTCATGTCCTAGTGTTTAAGGAAGACAATTAAGCGACTAAGTAATGACAAACATAATAGACGTCATGCTTCGATGTTGAGCGAACCAAGTTCCTCAACTGCAAATGGCAAATTAGAGGTTTCACTGGCTTTAACTAAAATCTTGACAACTGCTAAAGCTAAAATTCAAGAAAGAAAAACATACCATGAACCTAAAGTTCCATCGAACATGGCAATTCAAATCTTATGAGATGGTTAGGACTTCTGAAATCATTGGTTAAATCAATACGAGGTGATGCTTTGAGAATTGAAAACTTGATTCAAACTCTCAGAAGAAAAAAAAATACGCTCGCTAATAAAAGGCTTTCAGTTTATCTGCTGTCAATTCATTTTCTTTTTCTTTTAAATCTACCTACCATGTCAAACCCAAAGCAGGAACAAATTGTATGTGTGTCTAGTCTTCTGCTGCCACATGTACATGTGTGCCTCAGGGTGCACTTTACACAGGTGCGCGTGCTAACGTGTGTCCCTAAGTTACATGGATGCAGGTACGGGCATCCACTACAATAAAATATACAAGAATACAAGTATATTTGATAATTTTAGGGTACATGAAGTGGGATATTATGAAAAAAATTATTTAAAAATATATTTATATATATAAAATTTAAGTCAAAATATTAGAATCAGTGAAGAAATTGCAATGATATAACAAAACCAAATCATCACAAATTATGCAATCAAAACACAACAGTGTAGTAACTTAGTAACTCTAACAAACATGAAATATATGATGTCATGAGTTCTTATAATTATATTAATATTAGATAGGTATGCAGGAGAATCATATGAATATATGATACTGATACGCATATGGTGACGGTATGACACCATCTTTGAAGTATCTCTGCAACATAGTATTGCATTGAAAAACTTGGATCGTCGACTGCACAGATCTAGTATTATGCCGGAAATCATAATACATTCCCCCTTTATCTGTTGGCTTGCATTCCTCTAGTGCAGACAGAAGAAAAGGAGCAAGATCAGAAGATCCCCTCAAAATTGATACTCAACTGACAATGGAAATCCAAGTAAAATATTAATTTACGTTCAAGGACAATCTCCCAACATGACAAACCAGAAGGTAGCAACAACACTATATATATATATATATATATATATATATATATATATATTACACTGATGACTAGGATGTTTGAAATCAAAAAGACTCCATTATACTACACAAGCTTCTTATCACTAGATCACACTAGTGACTTAGCAACAACAATGATGATTATGATAAATGTTAGATTCACTGAAAAAGCTCACAATTGTAAGATGGTGAGATGGATCACCTGACTTGTAATTGTTATTTTTAACTCCTACTTTTTTAAATAGAACAAATTTGTATTTTGATGACAACAAATAATTTTTGTTGAGCAAAATTAATTTAATTTCAATAGTTTGTTTGTGGATAACCTTGGACTTCTGGTTAAAGATGTAGATTAGGCTTTGCCTAGTGTATTTTGTAAAAGTTTAGATTTATTATAATTAGCTAAGATTTTTAAGTTATTTTTAGATGGTTTGCCTCTTGCTTTTAATAAAAACTTTTTGAAAAATTATACTAAAAACATTCCAACATCTTACTAAATGATTTACCATATTTATTTGGCTTGAAATTGAGGTTTTGAATTATTTTTATATGATTTAAATTGGTTAAAATGGTTTGAAATAGTTTTGCAAAAGTTTAATTTTTATCTCCAGGCCTTGTGATTTGACTCGATATTTTTTAATTGTTCTCGTGATCATGCTTGCAAGAATAAGGCAAGCATTTATGTCTTACAACTTGAATCAAGATTTGAACTAATTTTTTGTAATTTGAATTGATTTTTCAAAACTCTGTTTTTGCAATTCTAATTGTGATTCTGATCACATGTATTTTTGGACTTACCGAAGGTTTATAATTTTAGGTGAGCATAATCACATTTTGCATTGCATGTTGGTGATTCGAATTAAAGCCTTCAAAATTAAATCTCATGATTTTAATTGCGGTTCTACTCGAAATTCAAATTTGGAGTTTGCGATCATGCTCACGATCATGATGGCACATTTAATTTTAGTTTTTCATTATATGTTTTCATTTACTATAAATACTCATTTCACACATTGTTTCAATGTGAAAATTGAACTCTTTAGAGGTAAATACTTTCAAATACATCTATTCTTCAATTCTTTACGACATTTTTTGCATTTAAGCTAAATTTAATTGAATCTAATCTTACTGAGCTTCATCTTTGTATCTTGAACTGTTGAGTTCTTATCAAATTTCTCTTATAATCAAATTCAAACATTATTGAGTTTCCTAAAGATAGCTTTACCTAGGATAGAAAAGTGGTTGAACTCTTTCTTTCTATTCTTTGAGTGATGATCTTAAAGGGGTTACAATTAAGCAATAGTTGTATTTGGCTTCTCCAAGTGCCAATTCAAACTTGGAGGTTTGCATTATAGTTGATTCAAGCGTGATTGAGAGTTTAAAAGTGGATGCATGCCTTGGAATCACATTTTTAAGGAGGAACCACTATAAATTAGCATTTGAATCTTTCTATCTTTGCTCATTTGCTTTTTACACTATACTTTATTGAGATTTATTATTGTTCATAATCTTGTTGGATATTTGATATTGTATTTGCCAATATTTCTAATTTCTTTGTGATTAGACATTTCTTGTTGCAAGGTAAATTTATTGTTTTTGCTAAAATTCAAAAAGGGGTTTGAAGAAAATTATTTTAAAATTATAAAATACTAAAATCAATTCACCCCTCTTGGTGGAATCTATAGTTACAATTGTTATCAGAGCTTGACTTTTAGGATTAGGTGTAACTACCTCAAGATGATCCTATAGATTCCAATGGTTTTCATATTTTACCAAAGTGTCCTCCATTGAACAAATCTCTTAGGTTCAATGGTCAACACTACACTTATTAGAGACAAAAAATGAGAAATTTTATTGAAGTTATTGATATAGACATGTGGGAAATAGTGGAAGGTGAATATAATCTTCTGACTAAGATTGAAAATAATATAACCATTTTGAAACCAAGAAGTGAATGGAATAAAGATGAGGAAAAAAAATCTTCTTGCTTCTAAGGTCAAGTAGATTATATCTGATTCCTTTCAGCCAAGTGAGTATGATAGGCTATCAAACAGTCCTATTGCTAAAGATGTGTGGGATGCTCTCGAAGTGGCTTACGCTAGCACTTCCTAAGTGAAAGCTTCAAAGTTCCATACTCTAGTTTCACAATATAAACTATTTAAATAAATAATGGTGAATCTATAAATGATATGGTTCAAAGATTTACTGCTATTGTTAACCACTTAAGTATTCTTGGTAGAAAATTTGAAAATGTTGACTTGGTGCACAAGGTTCTATGGTCTTCAACCATTGAATGGTAGCTCAAAATTACTACAATCAAAGAGTCTATAAAGATGGGTATGCCATCTTTTCAAGAGCCATATGGGAACTTGAACGAGCATGAAATGGAGCTAAAAAGATACTCCAAGAATGATAATGACAAAAGGAGAAAAAAATCTAGCATTAAAAATTGTTGCAACATTTGAAGAAGAAGAGGATGTTGTGGAGAGCTTGGAGGATCTCATTGAAGATGATGATGTAGCCTTTCTAATTAAGAAATATCAAAGGCTTATGAAGGCCTTTTGGTCAAAGGAAAGGTCTTCCTTCTAAAAAGAATAGTAACAAAGGAGAGCAAAATAATTCCTCTATTCTTACTTGTTTTGAATGCAAAAAGTTAGGTCATATCAAATTGGACTATCCTATCTATCTCAGAAGGCTCTTGGAAAATGAAAGGAAGAAGAACAAGTAGTTTATCAAGTCAAGAAAGTTCATCTTGCCACTTGGGGAGATAAGGATGATAATTTAACTTGTAAGGATGACAAAAAATGAAAAAGCCTTACTTTGCCTTATGGCCATGGGAGACAATGATATAGAGGTATATGACAATAACTTAATTTACCCTAATAATGATTCTAATGAATTATATGATGATTTGCTTAGGGAAAAAAAAATGTTAGTCTTTCTAAGAAGATTATTACTTCTTTGGAAAGTAACATTGAGGATTTACAAAAAGAAAATGAAAACTTTAAGCTATCATCCCAAGTGTGTGTTGTTTATGATACTCTTAAAATCAAAATTGATGATTTAAACAAAACTATGAAAAAGTTCACAAATGGCAAGAAATCACTTGACACATTTTTTGGAAGCTAAAGGTGCGATTTTAACAAGAAGGGTCTTGGTTATGTACCAAGTATGCCAAATTCTTTTTACAAGAACCTATTTTTTAGAAGAAAAAAAATATAGGAAATCAACCACAGATAATGTGTACTATTATGGACAAAAAGGCTATAACATTCATTCTTGTGCCTATAAGAGAAACATTTATATTTCAAGTGTTAGTGAAAAGTTGATTTGGGTTCCTAAAGCTTCCTCTGCTAAAGTTACTAATTTTAGTAAACCCAAGACTACTTGGATACCAGTTTCAAAAAGGTGATCCTAGAGCAATATGCGGTTTCTTAATAGTAGATCCTCCTAACACATGACCAGTGACAAGCCCAGTGTTTCTCACTTTCTCTTATTGATGGTGGACATGTCACATTTGGAGATAATGCCAAAGAAAATGTTATTAATAAAGGAAGAGTAGGTAAAAATCCTAATTCTTCCATAGAAAATGTTATGTTGGTCTAAAGACTCAAGCATAATTTGTTTAGTATTAGTTAATTTTGTGATAAAGAGAATAAAGTCACCTTTGATTCTATTTGTTACATAATTAAGAATATAAATGACAAGCAAATTAAGCTAGTTGGCAAAAAAGTTTAATAATATTTATATGATTGGTATTGATAATAAGCCAACTATAAATTCAAAATGTTAAGTTAGTTTGAATGATAATTAATGAATTTGGCATAAAAGACTTACACATCATAACATGGATTTGATTGGAAAATTGTCTTAAAATGATGTAGTTTCAATTTGCCTGAGAATAAATTCATTAAAGACAAGATTTGTGATGCATATCAAAAGGGAAAATAAGTAAAATCTTTTTTAAACCTATAATTGTATTTCTATATCAAGACCACTTCAACTACTTCACATGGACTTGATTAGTCTTTCAAGAGTTAGAAGGCGTGGTGGTAATTATTACATATTTGTGATTGTTGATGACTTTTCAAGATTGATGTAAACATTGTTTCTTGCTCAAAAGAGTGATATCTTTCAAGCTTTTAGAAAACTTGCTAAGTTTATCTAAAATGAGAAAAGATCACTAAAAGTTAGTATAAAAAGTGATCATAGTAAAGAGTTTGATAACCATAAGTTTACTTGTTACTGTATTGAGAATGTGATAGGTCACAACTGTTTTACACCTAAAACCCTTCAACAAAATGGAATTGTTGAGAGGAAAAATAAATGCCTAGAAGAAATGGCTAAGACTATGCTTAATGTAATGCTCTTCCAAAGTCATTTTAGGCGAATATAGTTAATACTGCATGTTATATTATGAATCGTGCCTTGATAAGGCCAATTCTTAAGAGACCTCTTATAAATTGTATTTTGGAAGAAAGCCTAATGTGTCACATTTTCGCATTTTTAGTTGTAAATATTTTATGCATAATAATGGCAAAGACAACCTTGGTAAATTTGATGCCAAATCTGATAAAGTATTATTTATTGGTTATCCTTCTATAAGTAAAGCTTTTCAAGTGTATAACAAGAGAACTTTACTAATAGAAGAATTCATCCATGTTGCATTTGATGAATTTACTCTAAGTATTCACATAAATTATGATGATGATGAGCAAGTGGACTCTTGGCTTTTTCAAAAAGATTCAATTGAGTTTCAAGAAAGAGTTGAAAAATGAGAAGACAAGGAAGATAAGAAAGATGATAGAGCTTTTTCTATGATAAATTTGAATGATATGCTACCTAATCACCCATAAAAAAACTTGGAAAATCATGAAAAGCCATCTGAAGGAGCAAATGATCAGAGATTCATCACAAAGGATAACTTGTAATTCATTAAAGATCAATTGCGATCATTTAGTTTTCTATCTCAGTTTGAACCTAAATCCATTGATGATGCTATAAGTGATAAGCATTGGCTCTTAACAATCAAAAATGAATTAAATCAATTTGAAAAAAACCAAGTTTGGGGTCTTGTGCGAAGACCAATTGATCACACTATTATAGGAACTAAATAGATTTTTAGAAACAAATTTGATGAAAATGGCATTATAATTAGAAACAAAGCCTAATTGATTACTAAAGGCTACAACTAAGAGGAAGACATTGATTTTGATAAACTTATGTGTTAATAATAAGATTAGAGGCTATTAGGATGTTATTAGCATATGCTTGCATTAAGGATTTCAAATTTTGTCAAATGGATGTTAAAAGTGCTTTCTTAAATGGTTTAATCATGGAAAAGGTTTATATTCAACTTTCCCCTAGTTTTGAAAATTACCTATATTCAAATCATGTGTATAAGCTTAAAAAGACTCTTTATGGTGTCAAATAAACTGTTAGAGCTTAATATAGGTGCCAAAGCAAATTTCTTTTAGAAAACAGCTTTTCAAGAGACAAAGTTGATATCATACTATTTATAAACCATAAAAGAAATGATATCCTTTTAGTGCAAATATATGTTAATGACATTATTTTTTATGCTACTAATGAAATCTTGTGCAATGAATTTGTTGAAATTATGCAAGGTAAATTTGATATGTCAATTATAGGTAAGCTTAACTACTTCCTTGGTCTTTAATCAATCAATGAAAGGATGAAATATATATTAGCCAATCTTAATACACCTTTGCGTACTCCTATGAGTCCCTCCACAAAGCTTGATCTTGATGAAAGAGGTAAAAAAATTAATATCATTATATATAGAGGTATGATAGGCAGTTTGCTCTATTTTACTACAAGTAGACCCGATATTATGTTTAATGAGTATATGTGTGTAAGGTTACAATTTAATCCTAAGGAATCACACTTACTTGCTATTAAAAGAATCTTCATATACCTTGTAGGCACACCTCACTTGGGTATGTATTATCTAGTCTTATGGCATAGTAAAAAGTAAAATAATGTAGCTTTATTCACTGCTAAAACGGGATATATAGTTGCTAGTAGTTATTGTGCTCAAGTTTTTTAGATATGATAATAATTATCAGACTATGACTTGAATTTTGAGAAAATTTTGGTTAAGTGTGATAATATTAGTGCCATTAACCTTACCAAAAATCCTATTATATACTTAAGAACCAAGTATATCGAGATAAGACATCATTTCATTAGAAATTATGTTCAAAGGGGAGACATTGCCCTTGAATTTATACAAATCAATTTTCAATTTGCTGACATTTTTTACAAAACTTCTTAATGAAAATCGATTTACATTTATTAAAAGAGAATTGGACATGTTAAATCCTCTGAAAAATGAGCTTACTTGATTTGATTTCCTTCATTTGTTTTAGTTCCCAAGTAATTTCTATTGGATTTTATATTTCAATTCTTTTTTTTTTGTTAATTACTTTAAATCTATACTAATTTAGGCATCAGCAAGTGTCCGTAACCTTTTTTGCAGGTTCCTCATTTTTCTTTAATAACTCTTTATATTGTTCAATCGATTATTTGGTCAAAAAGATCTTTGTTCATGTTATGTTTCTTGATAAATGCTAAAAATTTGGAGTTTTGATGAGTTCTAGTGTATTCTAATTCGAATCGAGTTTTCCAGTTCATTGTTTGATTTGAATAATCCATTTTTGCTTACTTTCGAGTTAATCACTTAGCTTCATGATTCTAATCATGATTTGAATTGTTTAGCCATCTCTGGCTTCATGATTCTAATCTAAAATGAATCGATGATGAACTTGTTTAGTCATGCATTTGCAATTATGCTCGTGATTTTAATCGCGAGATGAGTATAACACCAGCACACATTTTTTAGATCAATTTCACCTTTCTCTCTCAAACTTTTACGCCTTTCTCTCAAATTTTATGACTATCTCTAAAGTTTCAATAAATATAACTGATTAAACTTAAATTTCTCTTTTCCAAAATACTTTCCTACCTATTTCCCTCAAATTTAACTGATTAAAACTTTTAATTTTACCAAAATCCCTAAAACCCTACATTTTCCCAAATCATATTCTCTTTTTTTTTTTTCACAAATCATCATGACTCATCATTTTGCCTTCGATTTGAAAGAGAGAAAGAAAGTCGTTGGTGATAAGAGGGCATATTGTATAAATGTTGCCATTGAAGAGTAGAAATTCTTTCCCAATGTAGAGTCTCATGAAAGGTATGCTAAATACAAAAAAAAAAAAAGGTTGTATCTCCAATTAAATGTTAGGACACTTGATTTCTCAATGAGAGTCACCTAGAATTACATAATTTGCTAGAGAAGTATAAGCTGCTTAATTTTGTTTGTTATAGTGCCTATTATTACCCTAGGCTAGTTTGAATATTTTATGCCAACCTAGGTGTAGCAAATGGGAAGCTATCTACATCTATAATAAGAAAGGCCATAAATTTGGATGTAGAGACATTATGCAATTTTTTTAGAATGGAATGAGGATCTAGTTTTGTTACAAGCAAAGATGTGAAAAAGTACTTAAAAAAAGTAGATATCAAAATGCCTTTTCCCGACTCTGCTCCAGTTATCACCACCAATAAACTAATGATCACTGGATTATTTGTTTAAGATCATCTCCTTCACTATATAATTGTGAAGACAATCCTACCTCACTACACTACCTCCACCAATGTAGTTAAAGATAAAATCTTTTTGATGTAGGTAATAAAAAAAGGCTTGGAAATTAACATCTCATACCTCATCCTTTCTTACATGGGCATTTGCTTCACAAAACCAAATCAAAGTTTCTTGCCCTATAGAATAATACTAACTGAAGTCTTTTTCATATTTTCATATTCTTCTATCATTGGAAAAGGCGATTGAAAATATGGATAGGTCCACTTTAATGAATGAAAAGACATTACATCATATGCAACTTAGATTAATGAATGAAAGGTGGACAAAACAAGATAGGTCAGCATTCGGAAGATCTGGTGGTGCTTTGAGTTCTGGTTTTGGTGGTTTAGTGAATTTCCAAAATGAGACTTTGACTTTCATAAGGCAATTTTAGCTCTAGCAAACACAATTTTTTAGGTTGATGGAATAGTCACATCGACAAATACATGAATGACTAGACTCCATTGAAGTGAACATGAATATAGAGATTAGAGACCTTTATAATTGAATGAACACCATGAAGAGATAACTTAATGAAATTCAATATGCTATTTCATTTGATACTTCAGATTTTTAGCCTAGTTTCATTTTAATCTGATTATTCACTTAGCCTTATTCCCTTATTATTATTGTTTTTATCTACTATTATATTATAACTTTGTTAGATTTTTTTCTGGATTTTAATTTGACTTTGATCATTTTCTGTGCTATCTATGTTTTTGGCTTTTGGATTTATATGTCACTCTATAATTTTTTTATGCCAAAAGGCGGAGTATAATATTATGTATTTTTAAGGATTTGAATGTTACGTGCTTATAGGGGAAGTTGTTATCTTGGAGGGAGCCTCGATCATTGTTGTCGAAGTATGTTATAGTCTTTGAATGGATGATTGATCCTTTACTAACCCAAAAATTGTTTGTTATTGTAAAAAAGGGAGAGATTGTTATCCTTAGCCCCTACTTCTCTAAATTGAGCAAACTTCTATTTTGATAACAATAAACGATTTTAGTGAGCTAAATTAATTTAATTTCAGTGGTTCATTTATGGGTGGTCTTGGACTTCTGGTTGAAGATGTAAATCAAGCCTTGCTTAGCATATTTTATAAAGGTTAGTACTAAGGCTCCCAAAATACATATCTTGCCTTTTTTACATTTGTAAATTGTATAATCTTTTTGCTTGAGAAATTGGATTCTTGTTACAAAAGGTTTTTCAATAAGATTTTTATTGGAAGATAAAGATACTATTGAAGTAATTGATATTGGTATGAATTCAATTATCAATTAATCAAATTAAGCAATTCATTTTATCAATTAATAGAATTTCAATAATCAAAATTTAGAATATCAAAATGCAGTGCATTAGTATAGCAGAATTAAAAAATGCAGAAAAGATAAATAAAAAATACCAGAATTTTAAAGTGGTTCAACTTCACCAAAAATCGTAGATAAAGTTTACATCTACTAGATTAATCCTCAACTAGATAATCTCTTTTATTATAATAACAGGATTTTAACTAGACTCCTGAACAACCAGTTTACAACAAGATTTACAGTATATTCTTGTAATATCTATAAATACACTAACAATACATTTTTAGCTTAATTGTAATCAACCTTACAACTAACAGAAAATGCAAGGGAAAATCAACCTCTTCCTTATATCTCAAGTTCCTGATCAACCTCAAGAACCTAAAAAACAAACAAGATTTTGGTAAAAGAAAATAATACCAGACTTGAGATGAATATCTCAAGAAACTAATTGTATAATCCTCATAGAATTTGATCCAAGTAGTTAATTAAATGTTGTTTTGAAAGGTTGAGTTAGATCAGATGAAGCATAAGAATTATCTCTATTTTTCATGCTCAAAGTGATAGAGAATGATATGAAGTTCTTATGATGAAATGAGAGTGAGAGGGTATTTATAGTTACTACAACCGACATTTAAAAAATAGTTGATTTTTAAGTCTTGAATCGATTTATAGCGATTATAACTAACTAATAATTAACTAATTGATTTGTGAATCGATTCAACTTGTGAAAATTATGAAGAAATTCATGATTGAATTGATGCATGAATTGATTAATCCTCTATATAAAAAGATTCATGAATCGATTACTTAATTGATTCAAAATGTTTTCAAATATTTTCATAAAAATATTTTCAAAAACTTGTTTTCATGAATCGATTTGAGAATTGATTCAAGTACATTCCACAAGATTCCTTTTATGAATTAATTTATAAATCGATTCATAAAATGAAAAATAATTTTTTATACAAATTTAACTTGTGATAATGCATTAAAAATATAGTTAGAAAATATTTGATTTAAATTCATTTCATTTGGTTTATTTCTGCCTCAAATTAGCTATTTTAGAAAAATTATTTGGATTAAAAATTGATTAGATTACACTTATAAAAGATCATATAAACATCAATAAACCCTAAGGTTAGGTTGGATTTCTTGATATCTTCAATATCACTTGATCAACTTCAAATTTGCAAAATAAATAAACACTCAAAGTATATGGTTAGATCGTGACATCAAATAAAATTATTTTTCAACATCAAAACTGAAAAAGACATGATAGCTAAGTTAACAAATACTTATTAGAATTAGCTCAAATTTTGAAGTTGTTTTTAAATGGTTTGCCTCTTGCTTTAAACAAAAACTTTTTGAAAAATTATATTAAAAACATTTCAATATTTTACTAAATGATTTATCATATTTATTTAGTTTGAAATTAAGGTTTTGGATTATTTTTATAAGGTTCAAATTGGCTAAAATGGTTTGCAAAAGTTTAATTTTCATCTCTAGACCTTGCAATTCAACTCAGTATTTTTTAATTGTTTTTACAATTATGCTTGTGAGAACAGGGCAAACATTTACGCCTTGCAACTCAAATCAAGATTTGAATTAATTTTCTGTGAATCGAATCAATTCGATCTTTTAAAACTTTATTTTTGAGATTCTAATCACGATTTTGATCACATGTATTTCTAGACTTACCAAAGGTTTGCAATTTTATGTCAGCAAAATCACATTTTGCACTGCATTTTGGTGATTTGAATCGAAGCATTTAAAATTGAATCTTGCAATTTTGATCCCAATTATACTTGAAATTCAAATTTTGAGTTCGCGATCATGATCATGATCGTACATTCAATTTTACACATAACAGTTAATTTTTTACTTTGTGCTTTTATTTATTATAAATATTCATTTTACACATTTTCTCAGTATAAAAACCCAGCTTTTCAAAGGCAGACACTTCCAAATACATTTATTTTTCAATTCTTTCCTACATCTTTTACATTTGAGCTAAATCTAATTGAATATAATCTTATTGAGTTTCATTTTTGTATCTTAAACTGTTGAGTTCTTATCAAATTTCTCTTATAATCAAATTCAAACACTACTGGATTTTCTAAGGGTAGCCTTACCTAAGGTAAAAGAGTGGTTGAGCTTTTTCTTCTTATTCTTTGAGTGAGGACCTCAAAGGATTTATAGTTGAGGTTGAGCTATCATTGCATTCGGCTTATCCAAGTGCCAGTCCAAACCTGGAAGTTTACATTATAGTGGATTTGAGCTTGATTGAGAGCTTGAAAGTGAATGCATATTTTAAAATCACTTTTTCAAGGAGGAATTACTATAAATTATCATTTGAATCTCTTTATCCTTACTCCTTTACTTTTTGTACTATACTTTGTTTGGATTCATTATTATTCATAATCTTGTTAAAAAGTTGATATTGTGTTTACTAGTATTTCTGATTTCTTTGTGACTAGACATTTCTTGTTTTAAAGTAAATTGACTATTTTTTCTTAAAATTCAAAAGGGATTTGAAGAAAATTGTCTGAAAATTGTAAGATCTTAAAACCAATTCACCTCTCTCTTGGTGGAATCTATAGTTGCAATTGAAATGTTCTTGTGAGCTAGATAAGTGTGATAATTGCATTAGTATGTTATTATAATCACAATAATAATGAAGAACAACTTTTGATAGATAATTGGCAAACAATCAAAGAATAAAATTTCAAATGATAATAGAGTTTTTTGCATGATGACTGGAAACAAACCAAAGTGTTTAGGACATGTCTATCTATATAGTTTAGTAATTGATATAGATCAAAATGAATAACCATTGAATTGTTACTAATCGATCGATTCAAACATAGCAAATCATCATAAGTCACTAATTTGCATGGTCACATTCGACTGATTGGATTAGAATGTGACCAATCGACTAGCTTAACAGATAAATTGATTGACCTAGGTTCATAATTAACAGATCATCGAAAGGAGTGACTAGTCTATATCACTATCGATAAGTACATATTCTTCAACAAATCAAGTCATTAAAAAACAATACCTAAAGCCACAGTTGACTGTCGGATCTGTAACATCGCAAGTGAGATCGAATCCTCGTAACAAAGTGAACTACTTAGGACAACTAGCTTGAACATGACAATAGTCCCACGTAATTAAATAAATTATCAACAATTCTCATATAAGTCAACACACTTAAGAATATGCATGAATTGTGTGACTACGCCTTCAACTTTCAAAATGAGAATCTCACTAACACTAACAGTTCACCATTAACACTAACGCCCTCTATTCTTCACGTAGCGTCGGAAGGGACTATTCCGGTGGTGCACTGTTGACTTATGAAAATTGAAAAGAACTAGGCAATTGCAAGTTATATAGGCCCTGTTTGGGAAAGTGTTTTTTTGTTTTTAAAAACAGTTTTCTTGTTTTCTTGTTTTGCAAAAACAAAAAAACCTGTTTGGCAATCTGTTTTCAAAAACTATT